>CEMH01202630.1:0-29108 GCA_001179725.1 Macrocystidia cucumis | reverse complement strand
AGATGCAACCGCTCAACCTGTTGACCTCCATCACCTCCGTCCCCCAGAACAGTTCCTCAAACTCTTGCCTTCTGGCGACATGTACATCAACTTTGATCAGCTTTTAAGTTGGCAATTGAATTTATGGCTTTTTATGTGCTCGGCACAACCTTGGCTGGCTCAAGTCGCCACTTCTCGTGTTTGTTGGACCTTGGTACGCTTTTCGAAATTCGCCTGAACGACAGCAGGCTGGAGAGTTCTATGTTCCCATCCACGTGTATGGAGCGTTAAGATCTTCCGCGGGAAGTCGTTCATCTTTAGCTATCCCTGCACTCCAACCGCGTAGTCAGACGGAAGCAAAAAGGCGCCAGATTGCGCAATTGGGATGTCGCCATCTCGGTTGGCCCACGCATCAACATGAGCAGTTGCGGCCTTCATTATAAAGCCCATCCTCTCTCTCAAACTTATATTCAACGACTGCGGCCATTCATCGACTCTCCTCAATGTCATTGACGTCTACAGAACATGCTCCAACCCAGGCGGGCTCGGATGAAAACCCCGCTCTGTCACTGCTGTTGGCCGGAGACCCACCACGAGACCCTCATGAGACTCCCACTTTTGATACGCTGCATCCGAGCCAACCCATCCTTTACCTGCCTCCCCTACTTTCATCTCTTCCACTTGACCTCCCGCTCTCGTCAACTGTGACACCACCCGTGGAGAACCCTCCACTCTCCACAGAAACACATTTGCCCTCAATAGATCCCACTTCTCTCTCACTGCATAAGGCACTCCACCACTTCAGACCTTTGACTCCCGAGTACGCAAGGACACCGTATGCAGATGCCTTTAACTGGTCAAAGCTGGTACTTCCAGTGGACGAAGAACGTGAATGGTATTGCGTCGTGTTCCGAAGCAAACGAAAGCCTGGGAGTGATGGGGGCCGTAAGTATCTTCGTCCTCTTTTGATTTCAATCTGCTTAGAAAACTTTTTTCCTTGCTTTTGATTAGCATTGTATGATGCCGACAAACAAGCTCACGAGGAAGCTGTCCGTAATGGCGGAGTACGTCATAATTTCGGCAGCGTTACGATTCTTCTCACCTTTTGGACGTTTACAGCTCATTCTCTATTGGTATGGAATACCCCATCCAGAGACGGGGCTCAATCTTGCTACTTGTATCTGGCAAAGTCGGAAACACGCGGTTGCGGCGAATGCGCGTCCACATCATATACGCGCGATGAGACTGGCTGCCGAGGCGTATGAAGTCTACAATCTAGAGAGATGGATCTTGCGAAAGACTGCTGGGGAAACTGGTGTTTCGATTGAACCCTTTGTGGGAGGGGATGTTGGTTGGTGATGTGGCGGCGCGACCGTTTAGAATTTCTTGTAGACTATACCCTAGAAAACCAATGTTGTAGAGATTCTATATGTTATGATGTTGTCGTGTGCCAAACCCCTAAGTGTGAAGGGTAGAGTCTGGAGAATTGAACACCAAGTCCGGACTTCGCACGTGGCGAATATCTCAACCCTTGCCAGTGCCACCATCGCGATTCCAGTCCGTCACAAGTCATCATCGTCCGACCAACTTCACAAATTCTCATCAACAAATTCATCCTGCGCGTCTCAAACGAAGGGCCTGCTGGGGCGTTCTATCGATCATATCTTCTACAAACCTCAGTCTTTCGATCAAGGTCTACTCACTGTTGAAGAGATATGGAACAAGAGATAGACCAAGCAGTGCAGGCGATCGGAATTGCTTCTGATCCTGCCCAAATCGCACTGCACCAGCAAGCCTTGGCTTATATCGCTACTATTCAACAAAACTCGGTTACAACTTGGAGGCTGGCCTTGCAGCTATTCACTGCTAAAAACCCGGATGGCTCGAAGAAATATCCGCCACAAGCTCGCTTCTTTGCACTTCGGGTGATGGACGACTTTTTTGAAAGTCGGTGAGTGCCATTCATACGTTCGTTTTCGCATGTGTATCCTTGGGCATTCTGAACGTTCGGGGCTCGCTTTTGGACGGCGAGGAGGTGCTCTTGGCCTCGTTGCGTCTTGGTTCAACTTGAACCCTGCCTTTGGATGTTGTTGACGTACAAACTCTTATTGTCGTCGTTGCAGGTCTGACTCACTCGACGAGGAGACGTTCCAGACCCTCCAGCAAACCCTCGTATCTTACATTCAATCAGAATATGTTCATGGATCTGCCGAAGCGGATGCCACATGTACGTGTTCGGGTTCTCCTTCCATCCCATTGCCGTGTTTCTTCCTTTTCCATTAATCACGGTAGCTCACTTGCAGTTCTACGAAACAAATTCTCTCACACGTTGACGTTGTTCTTCCTCTGCGTATATATCGACAAATGGCCTACCTTCTTCGCCGATTTATTCACGCTCATACGACCAACCCAATCGCCGCCGCCATCTTCATTTAATCGACATGTCTCTTTGTTGTTCTTTCACATTGTGTTGGAGATATCTGGGGAGGTGGCGGATCAGATGATCAAGTCGGCGCGGTCGTATAACGCGGCCAGAGTGGCGAGGGACACCCGCGTGCGAGACGCGGTGAGAGAGAGAGATGCGGCGAGGATCAACGAAGCGGTGTTGACGATAGTGGCTCAAGGCACGGAGCGGATGAATAACTTACAGAAGAGAAAGGACGAAACAAGTGTGGGACGAGAGCTGGATGAGGCGATCGAGGTGGTAGATTGGGGTGTGCGGACATTCGGTTCTTATGTTGGTATGTGGCTTCATCCAATAAGGAATAGGCAGAGAGTGACCACCTTTATTTCAAATAGGGTGGATTGATATCAACTTGACGGTGACGCCGACCACCGTCCCATTACTGTTCAGTCTTCTGGCGGATTCTTCTTTACCTATTCGGCTGGCCTCATCTGTCGCCCTACTCCGCATCGTGGCCAAAGGCCTTAAGGAACCTGGAGACAAACTACAACTGCTTAAAGTACTCGCTTTGGGCCAAGTCCTCGATGCCCTTGAAGCCAAGACGCGACAACAACAGATACAGCGCGGGTCTGACGTTGATGAGGGAGAAGAGTCCTATAGAGAATCGCTGGGAAAGTTGCTGAACGTTTATGGTGTGGAACTAACGAAATTGGTCGATGTACGTCGTTCTACGAACGTCCAGTTGACATGTCGCTCATTTTCTCAAGGAATGTCTAAATGATTCTATTCGTGCTGAGGCATCGGATTATCTCTCCCAAATCCAGCCGGTCATGCTCCGATTCATGGCGGACGAATATGACGATACATGCTCAACGATATTTCCTTTGCTCCAAATTATTCTCACCAGCGTATGCCGTTCAATCACTCTCTGCTTTACGATGCTAAGGTTTGGACTTCTTGTCCTTGCAGTATAAACGCGCTCGGAAAACGTCAACGGAGCCAATAGATGGCGCGAAACGATCGTTTTTGGAATCGTTGCTCAAAGTCATGCTGACGAAAATGAAATGGGACCCGGAAGCAGATCCCGACGACGCAGATGAAGATGACAACGCTGAATTTGAGAAGTTACGCAAGGTATCTTGTTTTTGCATGTTATAAGATCAACAAACGGCGCTGAACATATAATTTTTCAGGAATTGCGCAATTTCATGGATCACGTTCTCGCTATTGACCAGGACTTGGTGACGAAAGCCGTCCAGACCTTGGCTTTGAACACGATTGCTGCCTTTCGGGAAGGTATCTCCTTACAGTGGCACGATGCGGAGCTCGGGATCTACTTGGTTTACATCTTTGGCGAGATTAACAAAAGTGAGTTATCGTCTCTCTGTATTTAACACCGACTCACATCCTGTTGCAGCGGGCGGGAAAGGTCGCGCAGCCTTCTGTCAAGCCCCTGCTGTTGATAGAGACAAACGCAGAGAGGTCAATTATGCAGACTATCCGCTCACACCACACGGAGAGATGCTGCTTGCCTTGGTCCAATCTGGCATCTCTTCATATCCTAACCGAACCGTTGCTCTTCAATATTTCGAGACTGTCGCTCGGTACATTGATTTTTTCAAAATTCGGAAAGAGTGCATCATCCCCACCCTGGAAGCCATGATAGATTCCCGGTCAGTGCCTCATTCTTTTTCCATGGTTTCTGAAGGCTTATATTGATTTCTGGTGCAAAGGGGTATGCACAATGACAATGTCGCATTCCGATCACGGTTATCGTACCTCTTCTACCGCTTCATTAAAGAAGGCCGAAATGACATCTCTCCCGACATCGCCCCGACCATCATAGGCGGCATTCGGGACCTCCTTTCTATCCAGATTGAACTTCCGGAATTCGAGGAAGGCGAACCCGACATCCTTGCTGAAGCCGTCAAAAGTACTGTTTTCGATTCACAGCTTTATCTCTTTGAAACTACTGGTATTCTTTGCTCTCTGCTATTCAAGATCCCTGCACAACAAGCTCCGCTTCTGCTTTCACTTATACAACCACTAATGGACGAACTGGCCGTCAACTTACAAGCATCGACAAAAGGCGACAGCGATTTAATACCCATTGTCAAAGTTCATCATATCATTATGGCGCTTGGAAATGTTGCCAAGGGCTTTCCTGATCACCCGTCTCCTGTTCCAGAAGGATATATTCACCCCCCAGTGGAAGTGTTCGCTCAGATGGCACAAGCTATTCTGCGCTGTCTCGAGGCCATGAATGTGTTCAAGGTCATTCGGGAAGCGGT
Organism: Macrocystidia cucumis; assembly: GCA_001179725.1. NCBI lineage: Eukaryota > Fungi > Basidiomycota > Agaricomycetes > Agaricales > Macrocystidiaceae > Macrocystidia > Macrocystidia cucumis. The sequence goes on along the minus strand of CEMH01202630.1, from coordinate 24,434 downwards.
GCGTCCGATACCTTGCTTAGGTTTAGTGCGATGCTGATGATGTGAGGACAGACAAGATTTGCTTTTGCTCGGATTATCGCCACCGCCGGACCTCACGTCACGCATTTCATCCCACCGTTGATGAGCAATCTGCTCGCGCAATTCGAACCTTCGGAGTTGGTTGATTTCATGAACTTTATCGCATTACTGGTGTTCAAACTTGGTGTATGATTTTTGTGCTGACAACAAATGACTGAAGGCTGATTGTATCTATCCGTTTATAGAGCGATATGTTCGATGTTCTCGACCAACTGATCGGGCCTTTGAGTGTTCATCTTGCTGCGATATTCTCGGAGCCCGTTTCGGGGACCGATGAGCAGAGAGCTCAGATGGATACCAAAAAAGGTTGGCTGGCACTGCTCAACAGCATCATTTCTGCCGGACAGCAGGGCGTATTTATCTCCTCGCGTGAGTCCCTTGGTGGAATTGTGATCATAGGCTGATGGAATGGTTCTTAGGGAACATGAACGGGTTTGAGACGCTGATGACGACCATGGAAAGTCTCGTTGCGGACGTCTCAGATCCTGTCAGCCAGAAAGCGGCGTTGCTGTTCTTGATTCGCTGCGTGGCAACATGGGGCCAACCTCCAGCGACAGATAAAAGCGATGGCGGGGCAAAATCGAACGTTGGTCTCCCTGGCTTTGAGAGATTTATGTTCGAGAACCTCGTTCCGGTAGCTTTCCGCGTTCCAGCGTCAGCAGGGTTCAACATCAAAGACGGTCAAATGATGGTTGTGAGTGCACCCTGTGCTATCTTTGTGGGGCTGGAGGCTCATGTGAAATTCGAGGTTCTTCACGAAATTGCGAATCTTCTTCAGGCCATTTGCAAAGCGCGCGGTCCTGAAGCATACAATTTTTTCCTCAACATTTTCTTGCCCTCGCAAAATTGGCCACCAGAAACTGCACTGGACTTTACGACGAAACTTCGAGATTTAGATGGGAAAGCGTTCCGCAAGTATTTTACAGAGTTTGTTCGTTCTTCTCGAGCATCATAGCATAGTAGCACATCATTCATTCATTCGTTACCCATGAGAAAAATAAAATTGCTTTTTTTACTGTATATTTCAGCGTGAAGGCTGAAGGGCTGAAGGGCGGTAATCCAAACAGGAGCAAATGATGACAAAGCACGGGGGCTGGGATAATTGGGAGTCAGGAACCTCAGACCGACCCGCCTCGAATTGATAATGGCAAGTCGTACGTCAATTCTTTCATACAAACCTCGAAAACTAAATCATTCTTTGGTATAGTGCCACGTAAAACGAAGCCAAAGATTGTGTGTGCTTCCAACTTGAACGTTTTCAGTTTCATTGCAATCTAACCTCCATCGCGGATTGTAGAGAGGACCACAGAAGGTGAGATTGTCCTTGACATGTTGCGCCGAAATTGTTGCGTTGTTTCTTGGCTTGTTTGACTGACGACGCGTCATGTTGCAGTACGGACCAGAGTTCTCTGCAAACAACACGTGGGAAGCACTCTCGCGCAATATTCGCGAGATCCAAAACGAAAATGCCTCCAACCTTTCATTCGAAGAGAACTACCGGTTTGCGTACAACATGGTCGTGCAAAAGGAGGGAAAGAGACTTTATGATGGCGTCAAGAAACTAGTCACTGAGAAGTTGGATCAGCTTGCAAAGGATCTAATCATTCCAGCCTTCCCAACAACCGACGACAGCGATCCTACACAACAAAGCCAAGAGAACGAAACGCTTCTCAAGGCACTAAGGCATACGTGGGATGTACACGTCAGTTATATGTCAAAATTGACTCAGATTCTCAAATATGCGGTGTGTCAAAGTTGCAGCCGTTCATAGTTCGTTTGCTAACATCTTGAAAGGATCGCGTCTACACAAAAACCGCCGACGTGCCCGAGTTTTGGGATGCGGGACTCGACCTATATCTCACCCGTATCATTCGCTCTCCCATTCAAGAACATCTCATCACTGCGATCCTCAACCAGATACGTTTTGAAAGAAATGGATTCGTGATTAACCGTTCCGCGGTCAAGGGATGTGTGCAAGTTTTTGTCGGTTTGGAGACTAACAAAGCGGGTGTGAGTGTGTACAAACGCGATCTTGAGCCGCCGGTGCTTCGAGAAACCACAGCTTTTTATGAAGCCGAAGGTGTACATCTGCTGGAGACGTGTGATGCGCCAACGTACCTCAAGCGTGTGAGTCTTCTTCTTGCCCCATTGGATGATGATTTTCAAGCTTTGCATAGGTGGAGGATCGGCTTGAATCCGAAGATTCGCGCACGCACCATTATCTGTCTAGGCAGACCGCTGCTCCCATCCGCCAAATACTCCTCGACCACCTCCTTACTGCGCATTTGAACACCGTAATCGCTCTTCCCAACTCTGGCCTGGACGTAATGATAGATTCTGATCGGCTGGAAGACCTGTCCCGCTTATATCGACTCGCCACTGCGATTCCGACTGGCCTACCGACGCTCAGACGACATCTCAGAGATTCGATCACAAACCGTGGGAAGGCGATTAATCGTACCTCCCTTGGGATTGATACGGAGGAACCAGGAATGGACCAAAAGGAGGGTGGCTCTGGGAGTAACCAGAAAGCAAAACCTCTACCCGCTGCACAGTTTCTGGCTTTGGCGTTACAATGGGTCCAAGACGTTCTGGACCTCAAAGACAAGTTTGATGCGGTATGGCGGAAAGCTTTCCAATGTTGTCGCGAGATGGAAAGTGGCATTGACGAGGTACTTCTGTGCTTGTTTTCCTGTGGACATTTCTCACTCCTGATGTGTGATCAAGGCATTTGGGACATTCGTCAACATGCATGAGAAGTCATCCGAGTTCATCTCGTTGTTCATTGATGACAATTTGCGACGGGGTCTTAAAGGAGTGAGTTCCAAGTTGCGTTGTGATAATCGTGTACAAAGAACTCACCAGCGCGCTAGAAAACTGACAATGAGGTCGAAACAGTCCTTGACAAAACAACGACCGTCTTCCGTTTCATTGCCGAGAAGGACGTCTTTGAGAGGTACTACAAGGGTCATTTGGCCAAACGCCTCCTTCACGGACGCTCGGTGTCAGACGATGCGGAGCGTGGCATGCTCGCCAAACTCAAAGTGGAGTGCGGTTATCAATTTACCCAAAAGCTTGAAGGGATGTTCCACGACATGAAACTCTCTGCGGATACGATGCAGGCGTATAGAGAGCATTTAGCTAACTCCACGGTACGCCTCTTGTCCAGAAGGTTGCTTCATCACGCTGATTTCAGACCAGCCACCGTCTATCGATCTTTCAGTCACGGTTATGACGTCGACGTTCTGGCCAATGTCCCATTCGAGTTCCCCATGCAATATGCCGTCAGAAATGCTGAAAGCCTGCAAATCCTTCGAGCAATTCTACCTTTCCCGACATTCTGGCCGCCGATTGACTTGGCAGCCATCTTTAGGAAATGCGGACGTGCGGGTAGCTTTTAAGAGCAGAAAACATGATCTGAATGTTGCCACTTTTGCTCTCGTGATCCTTTTACTCTTTGAAGACTTGAAGGATGACGAATTTCTGACATATGAGGTATGTTCACCAACCCAGCGCAGTGGATCCTTCTGGGGGACTAATCTAGTCATACAATGTTAGGAAATAAAAAATGCTACTGGAATTGTTGACGGAGAGCTACAACGACATCTTCAATCCTTGGCATGTGCAAAATTCAAGGTTCTCAAGAAACACCCTCCCGGTCGTGAAGTTCACCCAGACGACTCTTTCTCATTCAATATTGATTTTTCTGCGCCAATGCAAAAGATCAAGATTAGCACAGTCTCTTCAAAAGTCGAAACGGGCGAGGAGAGAAAGGAGACCAAAGATAGGATCGACGAAGAGCGTCGACATCAGACCGAGGTAACATCTTCCTTTTGCTTCTCGTCATTTGCGTGCCTTTCTAACTTGGTGCGGTAGGCTTGCATCATCCGAATCATGAAGGATCGCAAGCATATGACCCACAATGACCTCACGAATGAGGTTACTAAACAGCTTTCTAGCCGCTTCCAACCTGAGCCTCTGGTGATAAAAAAGAGGATAGAAGGGTTGATCGAGGTGAGATTTGTTTTTCAGCATTTTTTCCGCATTTTGGTTTGGCACTGAATGTTGAACTCCCTCCACGACAGCGCGAGTACCTGGAGCGATGTGATGATCGTAAATCTTACAATTATCTGGTAATGCATCACTACCTTTCTGGTTCGCCAAATAATGCAATTAACCTTGCTGTTCCTCTCAGGCATAAATATCCACGGGATTTATCACCACACCGCATATTGTACATCGTGTTTTGCCACCGCCGCATCTGTAATATATTCATTGAGCGCTCGAGTTATTAGCCCCTCAAAGGCACGGTTGCTGTCTTCGGTCATGTTCGCTTGAAGTCGCCTTGGAAATGGTGACCGCGACGGACCGTTCACCCTAGCAGAACACCAGAACACCTGCTACCGAGCACCCCCTGGTTCCCTTCGGCTTTTATAACCTCTTAGAGTTGGTTGTGTAGGGGAAAAATTTTCGTAGATACCATTTCGAGGAACTCCAGCTCACATGGATCCGCGTTCTTCACCAAAACACTACCTTCAATTCTTTCTACCCGCATTCTCTCAAGAAAGTCGAGCGTAAAACGAAAACCTAACTACGGTCCAATGCTGCTAATGTTCTAACCTGAAGATGCACCACTAGCAGGAAGGTGATAATTAGGCATCAGAATTACAGCGCTAGCGGTACAGAAAGGCAAAACTCACTAATTGTGATTTCAACCACTGAACCCGTCCCCCCTCGAAATGATTATAGAGGGATTATCTCGACATTGTTTTGTGCAAGCAAAGCTGCAAGTCTGACAGACTCTGGCGAGGTCCCATCGTTCCAGTTGGTTCCGCCGAAGATGATCGAGTTGCGACCAACATCCTGGCCGCCAAAGCCGAAATCTTGGGTATTGAAAGAGCCATCGGGGTTGAACATGCGCTGGGCGTGGTTGGCGATGATGGTGTCGAACGCGGGCCTACGTCCGTTGTGTCTGCGCAAGTCGTCTCTGAAGCCCCCGATGCCAGAGTGGAACTGCTCAAGGAAGATCACTTGGCTTTCGACTTCACAGACTTGTTCGGAGATGATCCTAGAGAGAAGAAGCGAGTTGAGTTTCCAATCAGAGAGTTGAACAGGATCACTAGGGTTTTGAGGGGATTTCAATTTCAACTGTACCTCTTTGCAAGTTCTTGAACGACGGCGAGTTGCTGTTGAATGATGCGAGCGCTTTGTCTCCGACATACGAGTTCGTTTTGGAAAAGGATGATTTGTGAGTTCTTGCGTCCACTGAAGTTGTCGCGGCCGAAGAAACTATCAAAGTCCCTTAAAGACTCATGTCCACCCCAGTTGTCAAATATTTGTGATCCCCGGATTGCGAGGTTGGGTGATGCTAAATGGGGAACAAAAGCGGAAATGGATGGTATAGTTAATGTGAGCGTTCTAAAAAAAATCGGTGTGTGACGTACTTGGGGCGCGGCCCGTAACTGGCGAGGCAAAGACTCCTTGGGAGATGGAGAGACCAAAAGCAAACAAAGTTGCGAGTTTCGAAAACATATCGAATGTAATCGGTGCACAAAAGGATTTCGAAGACCTGCTTGTCGCCGAAATGTACTTCAGGTTCCCGTGTAAATGGGTGAAACGGGCGAAAATTTCAAACCTGTCAAAGCTATTGGTTCAAGGTGACGAAAGGATGTCGAGAAGGCGAAATTGCAGATGGAGGAAAGAAAAAAAAATAGTGGATGGCAACCTGGCCTTGGAAGAGCGAAGAGTGGGAAGGAAAGTCGAAATGGAGGAGGGTTGGGTTACTCGATCAATTCGAAGGGAGATTTTATACATTATCGGAGGGGGTTGTATCTGCGCTCGAAAGCTCTCTTCAGAATGAGAAATTTCCATGGAGACATAGGGGAAAAAAGACCACCGCCTAGGCCTCACTGATGTGGGGTGTACTGTACCACGAGGATGCTATCCTCGTTCCCCCTACCGACTCTTCAGGACCGTCCTTGGATTCCGAAGGAATGGGAATAGTGGCTGGATGGCAACCGAAATTTCGTCAATTTTCGTCTACTGCAGGGGTAATATTGTTGGAATCGCGCCATCGCAAGTGATTGCTTACGATCGTCCGGCTCGTATTGTTGAAGTTACCACTTCCATGGGTTGCGGCTCGTTGGATAGAGTTGATTGAGAACGCCGTCTCGCTTGAGCGTACCACTAGCGCGTCTGGAACTATCCCCAACCCAGACACGGCGTTCGTTCCGACAGCGCGTATTGGCGGCAAGTTCGATTGGTTCTGTTCTAGCCATCGATAGAGAACGCGAGTCGAAACGGGTCTTCGTGAATTCAATCTCGGCGTGCTCGGATATTTGAGTGATGGTGGACCTTGTTCCCCTCTCCAACTGAATATTGCATGGTTGTCGAGAAGAACCATAAAGTTCCTCTTTTGGTCTTCGTTTCTGAAGTCACAGCGAACCCTGAACAACACATATCGTACCTCTCGGTCGCTCGCGCTTTAAGGAGTCCTGCGTTCGCCGGGTTTTTCTTTCAAATCAACACAATTGGTCTTCCCTGTGGAATATTCTCCTTCCCTCACACCTCCCACGACCGTTTTTCTCGTAAACTTCCCGTCGATCCTCCTGTTCGCTTGTTTGTTGGTGTTCTGAAGTTTGAAGGGGATCTGCCGTTATTGATACCAAATCCCTCTGAGCATCAATCAACACTGACCGAACCTCCCCGAAGAACCCGAGATCAGTGTCTTCCTCCCGATATTTTCATTGCAAGATGATCCGTCCACATCTTCGACGAGGGGCCAGTTTTCTGGCCAAGACAGTGACATAGGTCTGATGGGAAATGTTCGTCGCCTAGTCTACCAAGCAACAGGAAAAAAAATCAACACAGACGGGTAACCAAGGTGTTCGACCACCAGATGACCACAAAAGTTTGGCCATTGGATGGGCCCCGTGATGATGGTCATTGTCAACGGAAACAAACCCCGCGTAAAGCATTCAAAAAGGTTCGAATGTCAGACGTCCAGGAACCGTGTGATACCAGATATCAGATATCGCAACATTCCAAGACTGATGAAAAGTCTTGATGACTAGGACCAAAAGATGCGAAGTTTATCAAGTCTGATCTGTACCAGAGCTTTCACACCACTCGGGGAAGGAGATAGCGGCGAGATCAGCAACACGCTTCACCAGGAGCGAGTGAAATTTCCCCGTTCAAAGCTTGGTCGCCTGAATTACAAAAAAGCAGAGAAGAGTCTATGTGAATATACTAATCTAAACGTCCCATATCATCATGGAAAATAAACCAAAAAGCGTTCACTTATGACCGCCCAGGCCAAAAAAAGCCGTCGTCAAACCCACACCCGTTCCTTAGTTGTAAAAGCTCGAAGCATCCCTCGCAGAGCGGAAAGCACTATCAACAGACGAGAACGAGCGGCTGTTATCCCAGTTGCTTCCTCCAACAACAACGACATTCTGTCCAACGTCATGGCCGCTGAACCCAAAGTCGTTGGTCGTGCAAGACCCGTTCTCGTCGATGATGTCACCAAAGTGGCTGGCGATACGTTGGTCAAACCCGACCTGGTGTCCGGAGAAGTGGCGCAAGTCGCGGCTGAAACCGTGCAAGCCAGAGAACCATTGTTCGAAAACGAACGTCTGGGTCTCGACGTCGCAGATCTGCTCGGTGATGATCCTATATAAGAAAATTGCACATCAGCGGCTGCTGGGATAGAACCCTCAGGTGGGAATCCTTACCTCTTGGCCATCTCTCGCAAGACTACGAGACGTTGTTGGATGATCTCAATGCGCTCGGTGCGGCAGACCAATTCGGTTTCTGACTTGACGACGACCTGGGATGAAAGGGACCCATCGAAGTTGTCGCTTCCGTAAAAGTTGTCAAAGTTGCTCATGGATTGGAAACCTCCCCAGTTGTTAAAGGATCGTCCACTATGGAAACCGATATCTGTTCGACCACACAAAAAAACCAACGGCAATCGGTCAGAACTATCGTTTTGGGGGTGGGTGGTGGCGGAGAAGTTGGAGGCGGGAACTGACCTCGTTCGATGGGCTTCTCCGCAATGGGAGATGCGAAAACTCCGGCTACCAGAGCGGAAACGGTGAAGAAGCTAATGGCGACTTTGGAGAACATGATGATGAGTGTTGGAATGATATTCAAAAAGGTTTTCAAAGATCTTAAGAAAGAGGGGAAGGGGTGAATAGAGATCAGCGTGGTGTTTTGAATCGCAGCCTAACAGCTACCACTCACTGTTTCTTGGAATGCAAAGCGGACCAGGTATGAACGAAGATTGAAGTGAACGAAAGATGAGAGGGGTGGCAACCTGGCCTAAAATAAGAGAGGAGAGAGGAAAGAGAGGGAGGAAAAAGAAGCGAATGTAAGTGAGCTGATGGGAACCCTCCTACCTCTCAGTCATGCTGTCTTTATAGGAAGCGGAGGGTGACCCAGACACACGTCCAACCCCCCTCTAACCAGAAAGGAAGCACCGCGTTCACGTAAACAACCCCTCGCCGGAACCCATCGTGCACACCTCCGATAAGTAGAGATGGCTTGGCAGTGGCAATACTTCTCTTTTCCGGAGACACATGTCTTGAATTTTCACATTCCGACACGTCCCAGTGGATGGGTGAATTTGGCAGATCACTACTATGTGGTTATGGGCGTCCTTGACGACCGTCCAGGAGCTCGAGAACGAAACAACGAAACTCCGGGGAATCATGTTTCGACCAGTCGTGCCCCCTTGATGAACGACGACGATGCGCCATTGACGTGCCACCGCTGACCCATGTCGAGAGGTCAATGAGTCGAGTTGACGCAGTGACATAAATCAATGCCCTTACGCAGGTGGGCGCTAGAAGATTAGTCTATCACGACTGAGATCCGGATGATTGGCGTGTCGGTTGATCGACCTTCAGAGCGCAACGGAAGGCTACGTCTTCATGAAGCGTCAGAACCTCACCAGCGTGAAACCATCAACTCCCACGACAGATTGTCCGTGAATGGTGGTAGTGGGGATTTAAACGTCATTTATGGTCAAAACTGCGCCAAGAGATCACAAATGTCAGTAAGTTGGACAGAAAAGTGACAGGAAACCACAAGGAGAGTGTCGCACTTGCGTTCTTTTCTTCGTGATGTCCTTGTACCGAGCATAGCAACAATGACCACATTGGCGCATCCATACCTTGGCTGGCGGCTGAGCTGGAATTTTGCAATTTCCAAGTCCTTACGAGCGCATCATGTCAGTGTTTGCATGGATCGACGTGAGAATAATTGAATGAGGCATCGAGCGTTGCTTGCATCTTTTGCTTCCCAAACGATGAATAAACATGGTATTGAAGCAAAAATTAATAATTATCTGAAATATGCCCAGTTTATAGTTCATCGCGACCCGATCCCGAAGATTGGAATGCCTCTTTCAGCTCTGCAACAGGACGAGTCAGTAACGCAGTACGAACCAGAATAATGGATGCCGATGGCTTACTTCGACGTGTCTGCGGTGAGAGTTCTACGGGTAACACCACGTTATACTCGACGAATAAATCCCCATGCGCCGGACGCTCATAAATGGGCATACCCTCTCCCTTGATCGTCTCCACGAAACCTGTGCATCAAGTCGCTTTAGTTAACAACTACTCTCGCTCAGCGACAGTCTGGCGCACCTGGTTGTGTCACCCCTGACCGTTGCAGCCGAACGACATGTCCGTCAAGGTGCGTCAAGTTGCGATCAAAGCCAAGCAGCGCCTAAAGAATCGCAAGTTGACCACTATCCGACCTTGGCGGGATGACTTAGGCTCACCTCGTCGATGCCTATGGTCTCCTTCCAGTACAGACTGCTCTCTTTTCTCCGCCAACCACCAGCCTCCTTTCTACTTCTAACCCGGAGAACAACATCCCCAGCCTCCCAATCAGGGCTCTCATCTGCTTCACCCTCAAACACAACTTCGTGTCCCTCGGGCATTCCTGGCGTCACTTCAAGGACATACGAAGCCGTATGGTCAAGAACTTTCTGTCCTCCACAGTGGGGACACTTCTTGGCAATGACCTTCCCACGACCACCACAATCATTACACGATACTTGACTTTGGGCAAACATTCCAGGGAAGATCTGCTCAAAATGTTTGAACACGGTGGAAGCTAAAATCGGGATTGGGCGCACCTGTTGCTTGACGATTTTAACTCCTGCACCCCCACAAGAGGAACAGGTATGGATATCTCGATCTGAGGCAGCACCCGAACCTCTACAATGGTCGCAAAGTATACGCTTTTTGATCATAAACTGATTTCAAGAGTGGCTGAGTATCAAACTTGCGGGGAAACGGATAGCTGCTCACATCGATGCTCGCTCCTGTATATCTGTCGCTGACGTCAGGAAACATTAGGAGAATACAGGCAATGGAACTCACATATCTGCTAACCGGACCTCAAATTCAGTGAGGGAACTCGGGCCACGCCGCGCCTGCTGCTGCGCAGGGTCTGGTTTGGCGTAAGGTTAACGTGGGTTGGGAAATACAGAAAACGGCTGGACTCACGACCTCCAAAGAAGCTGGAAAACATGTCGAAGGGGTTGCCTTGATGTTGTCCACCTTCATGAGCCTTCAACCCTTCCTAAAAACGAGGTTAATACAAATCCCGTAAACGGAAGACGCTACGATACCTCTCCGTGTCGGTCGTATATCTGGCGTTTCTGGGAAGTGGCGTTATTTACAGACGTATGTTGGTGGGATGATCACACATACAGTTGGGTCAGATAGGACCTCGTACGCTGAAAGCGGAATACCTTATCAGCAACCAGAAGTTGTTACCAATTGATAGTGACATACCATGAGCTATTTCGACGAATCTATCCTCGGCATCTGGGGCCTTGTTCTTATCCGGGTGGAATTTCTTGCTTAGCTTCTTGTAAGCATATCTAATGTCTTTTTCGCTTGCTGACGGGTGCACTAGTGAGAAATGCTGTCAACATATGGTCAAAGGCCGTGACGAAGAGTACGCGACGAACAGTCCAAAATTTTGTACAAGTCAGCTGCGGAAACGAAGGTTAAGAGTAAAAGAAAGCTTATGATATATGGAGTCAACATGAGGAGGAGGAGAGCGAGGAGAGTGAGGAGGTATACGGTCTATGCTGAGTTCATGAAATTGTGCACCAATTTAATTCGAGATCGCTACGTGTCCTTCGATCACAAAGTCACGCGTGCTCAAGTCACATGATTATACGCCATTCCATTTCCAGTTTGAAGTGTTTCGTGCAGCAGTTCATTCCGATGTTAGTGGCACGTCGCGTTATAACACGCAACGCTTTCATTCTAGATCGTCGACTGCAACCATGTCGCTTTCAATCAACAGATGCTGCTCTATATCCTTTCTCACAGCTCAGAGGTCCGTACACACATATAAATCATAATTAACCACCACTCAAGGAATCATCTCAGCTTTCCCTTTCCAAATTTCAAAGGCAGAAGCTATCGCTCAGATAGCTCCTTTCGCTTCAACGGCTGCAATGTTTAAAAACCTCATCGGCTCTCTTGGTGCCCGCTTTCTTCCAGGGTTTGGCTTTCAGCCAATACAACCAGCAAACATCATGCCTGTATATTTTCCTGCATGGCTGGTTGACGGGGAAGTGCAATTGGACCTAACTATTCACCAGAACGATGACTCTCGAAGGGTAGCTTGCTCTACTGCCCACCATTCTACGCAACTTTCTCATGAGTGTGGCAGGTGTCGAGCACCATACGGTTAGCGGATACGTAGGTGAATCGCTTCTTCATATCAAAATCCATCTTCTCATTTCGTTTCGCGACAGTTACCTCCCAGGTACACTCCATTCTCCCAATCCGATTCCAGCCTGTTTGACTCTACTCGACAATCAGGCTCAGATTATAAAGTGCTGTCAGCCGCACCACTCCGACCTTCAGCAGCGGATAGTGATGCAGTACCATTCACCGAATCGATGCATTCGCATGACGGAGACCAAATAGCCTGCTTGCCATTCAACATCTCTCCACTTTCCGCAGCCGAAATTATCAAATCTAGTGGACATCGCGAAGCGACCATTGATGATGAGTTCCGCTTTCACCCGTCAACGTTCACCACCAATTTCGTGAGCGCTTTCTTAACCCCCTTGTCCTTTTATCTCTTTCTCACGTCGTTGGCCATGCTAGTGCGCAGCCTACCCAGTCTTGATCCCTCTCTACCTGGCACAATACGAAATTAACATGCCCAAAGTGGAGCCATTCATGCTCACTTTTTTCATCGAAGCCTGCACAACGAATGTACGTACCACCACCACTCACAATTTACATCCCCGCTCATATCTATATGGAACACCAAATCTATCACCAACAAAAGGGCAATATCATGGCCGAAGGCGTCGGCCACACCCTCCTCCAAGCCCTCCGCGACAGTCGCGCTCCAAATTCCGTCATCAACTTGTTCAAAGAATTCTCCGAATTCCCCGTCGTCTTCATGTACGGTTTGTCCAACACCTTCATCCACGGCCTCTCCGCGCAGGTCTTTGGTCCCGACGAACGATTAGCGCTAACCCTCTCCGCATGGTTGAACGATCGATTGGATATGAAAGAAGCCGCACCTGCTTTGGCGAATAAATCAAAGGGTGTGGTTACGGTGGAAAACTTGGGTAAGGACCCACGGGTGCGACCGTATTCGAAAGAGGAGAGGGACGCAAATCGGGAATGGATGTTGGTGAGGAGTCAGATTCAAGCTGATAAAACTCTTATTGGGGTAATGTCGTTTTCTTCTTTTTCCCTTTTCTTCTGCTTTCTGCTCCTCCTTTGGTCGTTGTGATTGGTTTGACAAAAGGCTGATTGTACTTGTATCACGTTTGTTATTCCGGTCAGGCAATGACCTCTACGAATGCGCTCGAAAAAGTCGTTGTCGAAGTAAAACCACCCAATTTGACCAAACAGGAGATGGTGGATCATGCGGTTGAGGCGCTGCGTAAGGATCTGGCGGATCTCGAGGCGAAACGGGACGAGACGGAACCGGCTTGGTGGAAAGAGTGGAAACAATCGACAGGTCTCAAGACGTCGTGATGCTGGGAGTGGGAGAGGAAATTGCAGAGTAACGAGATGACGAGTTAACGGAAAGAGAGAGGATGATGGGGGGAGAGGGGGGGGAACGGGAGTTTATTTTTTTTCTTGTGCATGGATCTGAGCCCCAACGGCACTGTGAGAGGTGGCAGGCTTTCCACCTGTGGGTCACCATCCCGCTACAAAACAAAACGCGGCATTGTCAGAAGACTCCGTTCGGAATCGCGTCTAATGCTGCTCAATAGGTTAACAGTCAACGCTCACAGCCGCGCTTTCGCTCGACTGTCATGCGTAGGTAACCTTGCTAGTCAATGACAAGAGAAGAAAAAAACCAAAAACCATCTTAATGAAGTCTTTTCACACAACTGGGTCACCCACTCTTTGACATCCAACAAAACGAAGTTGGGGTCCCCCTTACACCCCCAAAAAGTCCTTTCCTAACGTACATACAAAGTATCTGTACCTGACCAATCGAAAACCAACTAAAAGCATACACCAAAATGCACATTATTAACTATCAATATATACCAAAACACTCTCCCCGTCTCCTCTCTACCCACCCACGACGACTTGCAACGCAACCAACACCACTCCACCCACCGCGCCCACGCCCAACACCGCCGGCACGCGCAAAGGACCCAACGACGCCGCGCTCGGAGGAGGCGTCCATCCAGGCGGTACGCCCAGCGTCACCAAAGCCACCGGCTGAGTCACCGTCGACGTCTCCGGCACCCCATCCGACCCCGTCGTCGTGATCACCGACACGCTCGGTGTAGGAAATATCATAGGCAGCGCGGCCATGTTGACGTTGGGGTTATTAGAAGCGCCACCACCACCGCCGGCACCGCCTCCGTTTGTTCCTAGAATCGCGCTGTACGTGCTCGTCGCGAGGTCTGAAGATACGATCCCTCCTACGGGCGCAGAGATGGTGGGGTTGAAGATGTACGGAGGGGTGGTGAATGAAGGTGGATTGAGTAGGGAATTGGGGAGTGTGGTGGAGATGGTAGCGGAGTTGCTAGAGAGGAATGAAAGTAAGGAAGGGGTATCATTTGTGTTCGTTCTGTTGAGCGAGTAAAACCCGACGTAAGGGGGTTCTTTTGAATTGATTCCATAGCTGGTTGGGTTTTGCGTGTCAGGTTTTTTTTGCAAACGGATGGAGGAGGTTGAAAGACTTACTCGTAAATGGTATAAACTGTGCGAAGGAACGCATCACCTGCATCAACAAGAAAGGTCTTATTCAGTTGTTGTTACAAGCCCCGATCCCTGCGGGTGACGCACCAAGCTGCCAATCAATACCGTCGGACCCGGGTGGCATAGAACGAGGCCATGACAAACAAAGGCTGGGATTCCCAGAGGCGACTCCGATAATATAGTCAGTAGGTTGAAGAATAAAGTTAGTTTGACTAAAGATCACGATGGTTATCAACAAACGAGTGAGCGAATGGAGACAACGAGGCGAACGCACCCAAAACGAAAGGTCATCTGAGCGACCGTGTTACAAGGTACAGCCCATTGACCTCCTGTGTGCGCCTAAGGTTGAAAGGTGCTTCTCATGAGGTGAAACGCGAGGAAGGGCGCTTACCAGGGTCGATGAGACGAGCACCATCGATTAAAGAGTACAGCCTGACAACCTGAGAAAGCCAGGAACCTCAGTCGAGGCAGCGTACAAGGTTTTCCGAAAGCAATCACTCACGTCCTGATAAGGCCCATAGATTCCGGAAGCACCACTGCATGAACAAACAGAAGACGGTCATCAAACGCTTTCCCCACCAAACGGCAAAGCACAAAAGCAGGAAACCAGTCACTCACATATCAATGAGGGCTATAGAAGATTGTGTAGCTTGATGAGTAAAAGTCGGTATCGGGGTTATTATCTCGTTGTCAATCTACCAACAACAAAAAGATTGAGCTCGCATCGCAACTTCGCGAATTCCGACTGACTGCGCGACAAAGAACGAAGGAAAGAAAGAAAAAAAATAAGGACTTACCGCGATGCTCACGAGTGGGATAGCCCACTGCAGATAGCTCGGAGCGCCTGTATCTGAACCAAAAGGTGGGAACTCGATGACTTTGTTCCATTTGATGAGCGTTTTGTTGGTCACGACGGACCCATCAATCGCGCCTGTCATCCATACAAACGCTCGTCAGCGACTCGCACACAGTAAAAAGGGCGCCAAGTGTGAAAGGAAACCAACCAAGAGTCAACGTCCCACTCGAATTCCTCGTCAAACTCACTCCGAAAAGCGGGTATTGAAGCAAGCCATTCTGTGCGAGAGTGACGAAAAACGGCTGTGCTGTAGTTTTTTTTTTTTTTTTTTCAAAACGACGGGTGGGTGATGCCGATTCCTAAGGTTGAGGAGATGAAACTCCTTTGCATCAATTGTGACAAGACGTACAGTTCGGAACGGACGTTGAAATCTCGGAGAGTCGAGGGAAACCCAGCCCCAGAACACCGCTCGTTTGATCCGTCAACACAACGTTCGAGCTTGTCACCAGACCTGATCATTCGCGCGCAGCAGTAGGGTAGAGGAGCAGTCAGCAAGGAGATAACATAAAGATGAAACGCACACCAAAAGGTTTGGTGCTGCGGAATGTGTGTGTTTTTTTTGGGGGGGGCTTGATAATTTCACGCACCGAAAGCTTGATTTCCCAGAGTGACGTTCGAGAGCTGGATAGTCTCACGGGCGACGAAACCCGATGCCTCTACACCCCGACTTATGAGCGCTCATATCTCCATGATTGGGAGAGAGAGGAGAACAAGGAGAGAGGGGGAGGAGGAAGGGACCAAACGAACCTGTACCATCCGCATACCCAGCTTTAAACGTCGTCAAATTATTATTCACCGAAACGAACGTCGGGCTCTGGTATTCCAAAGGGTATCTCGGCACCATTTGACACGTCTTGGTCTTGCACTCTGACGAGGTAATCCACAAGTCGGACGAAGCCGTGTCCAACGCCACCCGAAAGAAGATGTTCCCCGTCTGCATCAACGCGTAATACGACCTGTATGAGGAGGGCGGGGGTAGGGGTAGGGAAGGCATCGTTAAAAGTCGTGAGCACGTATACAAGCAAGCACCCAACCCGGGAGAATGTAGATGCGTAGAACGTTCCGGGGTATGGGGTAAGAAGACAACAGAGAAGAAAGAAAGAAAGAAACTGACTGTCGATCGGCAGACAACGTCACACCAGTAATTCCAGCTCGGGGGACAGCAGCTCCTTGAGCCACATCACGAACATAGTAACGATGATGATGAGGATGAGGGTGGGGGGGATTTTGTGATGAAAAAGAAGGCGTTTCCGTCTGTGCTACTGCGGCGGCCAGCTGATTGAAATTGACGAAGAGGTTGAAAAGCGCCCATTGCACGAACTTCCAAACGATTTGCATCGAGAAACGATTCCTGAAGGGAAGTGGGGAATGTTTGTCGTCGAAACTGTGCTAACACATACGACGGGTGAGGTGAATTTCAAAAGAGAAAACTCCTCCACAAACAGGGCTAGCCTTCGAGAGACGTTGCGGAATTAGAGAGAGAAGGGAAGTGAAAAAGCCTCAGTTCCGAAATTCGGGCATTTGTGCCCATTTCGGACCCTGGCAACCCTAAAATCAACTGACGTGAGTGCTGTACTCGCTTGATGCTTCAATGTCGTAACAAGTTGCCGTGATCAACGTGTTGGTCCTCATCAGAACCAGTCATCGCAATGCCATCTCACCTCTGTACAATCGACAAAGACATGATATTTATCAAACAGAACGAAAAAAAGAAAACTGACATGACACGTTCGAGAGGGGGGATGATGGACTACAGGAACGAAGATGATACATCCGGTATAATGGAGAAAAAAAGGTCAAAAAAAATAAAAGTTCCAAAACTAACGCGCATTCTCAGAAGCACCGATTGCCGAAGTAAAAAAAAAAAGGAGGCAGAACAAAGAGGAAAAGAAAAAAAGAACCCAACAAAATAGACAGAGTGAGGTAGCGCCACGACATAGTGAACAAAAAAAAAGAAGGGGGAGTAGAATACACCAAAACAACACAAGGTCATCGTTTTGCGAAAACCTTCTTCAACAAACCAAGTACTTTAGGCACGTTCAACTGTACGTATTCCAAGTCCAGCAAATGTTTGTTATCCTTTTGCTGTGGGTGAGAAATCCATCAGTGTGGGAAACACGTAGAACAAAAACAAAAGAGAAAGAGAGAAGGGAATTAAGTTGGAGATATCAACCAACCTTTTCCAAGAGATCGTCAATTTTCAAATCCATCTCAAGAATCGCCTTCTCCCGCCCCTTGTAGTGGAGAGCAATGATAAAAGTCCCAGGAGTGGGTGACGTGATGTTGAAATAGATATTCGGACGCCTGAAAGCACATACTTGTCAGATCAACAACGTACCGAATTGCAAACAGAGGGGAAGGGAGGGGGGTTTAAAAGGGCTGACCGATTATCTGGCACATTGCTTTCAACAATGATTCCCTCCTTCTCCAACTGTGCGTGGGTGAATCGATAAGGCCCAAGGACAACCGCTTTCGTAGGTTTCTTCTCCTTTCCACCCACAGTGACGACTCCAACACCGGTGGTACTGCCCTTGTCCTTCGTCGCAGTGAGTCGCACATTTTGAAGGTAAGCCTTGTATTGCTCGAGCTGTGACCGCATATAGTTGTTATGATCACAGATCGTCTTGTAAACCGCGTCCAGTGATTTCGTCTCCAAAACAACCTTCTCTCGCAAGTTTCCAAGATGCACCAATTCCGCCGCCACCTCCTCTTGCATCAACTTATACCCATCAGCTTGTTCCACTACTTTCTGCTCCTCAAGTTCTCGCAACATCTCCTTGACCTTGATACCCTTTCGTACCAGGACAGCATCTTTCGTCGTCGCCGCCCGCTCAGCGAGGGCCGCCAAGTTGTATGGCCGCTTCTCCGCCGCGTGTGGGATAGAGCGGATGAGCTGCACGAATATTGACTTGGTCTCCATGTACAACATGTCACTCGATGACACAGAGTCCATCAAAGCGCTTTGAATATCATGGACAGGTGTCTCCCATCGGCTGTATAGATTAAGTTCGATGGTGCGATTCTCCTTTCGAGGAACTTGCGGAGGGGCCGGCCCAAGCTCGTCCGTTAAGATACGAAGGTGTTGCTTGTCGTTCGGTGACTGTGTTGTGTTGGAGGGTGTCAATTAAGAGACAAAAACGGAGCGGATGGAAAACGGGAGGAGCGTACCAGGGTTTCGATATGCTGTAGAATTAATGAATGCGTGTTATACAGCTCGTTCATCGTGATATGAATCATCAGATCTTTCTTGGACAGGGCCATATATTGATCCATCTGGAACCTCGTCAGATACGGTATAACATCCAGGGAAAGGCTCAATTTACCTCGAGCGTGTCGTAAAAATCTCCAACTTCGCATAAATTATTGAGGAATTGGTTAATTCGAGCCTTGTTGTTCTCAACAAAAGGGTTAAGGGTCATCATGTATGCTTCCTTGGCATAAGAAGGCTTGTTGGCCAAGTTCTGCAGCATTTTGGCGATCTAAAACACCATTAAAACACCAATTACCTTCAACATGCGGAACCCGACGTACCAAGGTCAATGTTCGCCGAGGATGCTTGGCTGGCACTCCCTCCACGAGCATATATGCCTGCGGTGTCACAATAGCGGGATTGATAAAGCGAAGGAAGAAAAAACCGCCAATGAGTGAACATATGGCATAATCTGTGGCCTCGGGGTATTTCCGCTGATGGCACAAAATAATAGTGAGTCACCGCATCCTAATTTGAAAACTAAATCACAAACCCTTGTCAAACTTCTGATCTGTTTGCAGATCCATCTTATCCCATATGGAACACTCTCCATGCTCTCGATTATCGTTACGAGAAAGCTGTTTGCGATTTCCATGAGCATCGTCAACCGCGGTGCAATGATAGCTTGGACATCCGGATTCTCAGCCGCAATTTCCGGTGCCACGCCTCGTGGAAGATTAGGGGGAAGTGATCCGGTCTCTTCTTCGATTTGATTCACCATCTGTTCATACACCTGACAAATAGTTCATTAGCTTTCCGGCTGTTAACTGGATAGCAGTCATATACGTACCTTGACAGGATTTATTTCCAAGTTGAGGTCTTTGTGCTCGATCAAACTGTTGATCCTTTCCGCGAGAACGCTCTTCAGGTAAGATTGACCGGGACCTCTCCGCGTGTACGTGGTCATCATGCGGGACACAGGGGTGTTAGCCCGCAGCAGAGATCCAAATTCTGTTGCGGTCTCGAACTGAGCTGAGAGAACGGATTGGAACATCGTGAGTAAAAGATGTTCCTCTCGGCTTTCGTACTGATTCCCGTAGAGTGTGAACATGACCGTTTGGAGGAGTGTGTCAATTTCTGAGAGGGAGACCAGACGACACAGGGCGGCAATATGTCGGGGTTCAGACTGGAGAAGGAAAAAGAGGTTGGAGTATTGTTGTATTTTGCGGTCATCGGGGTAGTGGCCTTCCGTGGGATCGACTTCTTCAAGTGTTCGTTCAACTTCACGTTGCTAATAGTAAAGAAAGGGCAGATGAGCAAAAGAGAAAAGGAGTGATCGTGATGCACGTACTTCGTCCAAGGCCATTCTGTTCTGGATCAAGAGAGCGATTCGAGAATCCAGGTAGCGTACATCGCGTTCCAAGACGAAATTCTTCTTGGATTGAGCAGAGATCTTTCCTTTCAAATCTCGCAGACGTTTCTGAGCTAGTTCGCGTTAATTGAGAGGTGAATGGGTGTTGACGAGAGCAAGAAAAAAAAAAAAGAGAGAAAAACTTACCACGGGCAAGTTCGTCCTCAACTTCAACATCCTGTTCTGCAGCCATGCTGAACAAGGCGGTGACGCTGTATCTGTTCGTATTCCTGTTTGTGGTACGGCGACCAGACATTGAGCCTGGAGAAGTGGGCTGGTCGGGATATGCCATGATTTTGAGAAGTCACAGGAGTTGAGATTGGGATGGAAGTTTAAAGGACACCAGTGCCTGAAGAGATGGAACGAAGAATTGTATATGTAGATGAGAGAGCGTGTGTGTGAGTTTTTTTGTATGAAGGGTATCGAGTTACAAGATGATAACTAGGGTGATGAGGACGAGGATGAGGAGGAGGAGGAGGTCGTTGTCGTTGTCGGAATGTTTGTTGCCAAGGTTAGGCGGATGGAATGCACGTTCGGCTTCTTCCTTGTTACAATAAAAACACAGCCACACCGTTCGATTCCCTCTCTCGCCAAAATCATTTTGTATCTCGATCACCACAGACGCGACTCACTCCATGGTGACGACTTACATAGACGCCCAAACGTCGCCACAACTCCATCACATTGTTGCCGCAGCAATCAGCTCTCTCACGCACACCCCCACAAAGGTAATCTATTGCACCAGTGGCGTTTGCGCCCTCCCAAGTCCTTGACCATTAGAAGCCTCGCTATCATATTACTCGTGCTGCTATCTAAAGACACGGCCCATCGATCCGTACTTTTTGAAAGGTAAATGATTGAGGTGAAAGATGATGTTGTACACGGTATTTTTACAAACCTCCCCAACTAGGGACGGTCATGATACTGTACGTGGCAGACATCAAGATGGATACGGCCGCATATATCGAGAGTCCGCTGGGAACTGGTCGGTTCTCATCAGCTTACCCAGCTTGTATTGAACGTCGTAACCCCAAACAGCGAGCTTGAAATGGGCCGTGGATATCAGATGAGGTCATTCGAAACCACAACGGATAATACAGTCCATACCTTCTCGTACCAAGTCAGAGCGCTGACAATGCATCCGACAAACCAGTTGTCGGCGTCCAATTGGAGACGGACTTGGACCGCCTGGTTCTGGAGTAAAGGTAGGTGTCAGGACGACGCGGCCGGAAAGAATGCCTTACAAAGATGAGTTGCAGGGCCTAGCACAGAGTTTATCTACGTCAACATGGTGCAGTTGTAGTGGAGTTGGGCGCCTCTTACCCTTCGGGGAACAGGCGCACGGTTCTCGAACTGTGCTGGCCGGTTTCCATTGTCGGCGCTTTCTCCGCCACCGTTTTCATTGTTGGCGAACGGTTGTTGGTAACCAAGAGGTGGTTGAGGGGGTGGTTGAAACTGTTGATCATACTGCTGAGCTGTCGGCGGTATCTGTTGATCATATCGCATGCGGGGTGGAGGCTCGTTGTACAGTGCCTGAGGTGGCGGGATAAACGTTGGTTGATATCGAGAACTCGAGTCGTATTCCGTCCGTCGAGGATCTCTTTGCCTCTCACCCTCGTTGATAAGTCGGTACGAGGGCTTAAAATTGCCAGTAACGGTGAAAGACATATTTCGTTGATAGGTGTAAAACAATGTGGATAGCGGGGTGGTTGAAGAATATCGGTATCGTTGCAGTAGTGGTTTATATACATTTCAGAGGACAGTTCTCTTAATTAGGCTCTAGTTGTGGAAGGACATAACGTATGCATCGGCTTCATGATGCAGACAGCTGTCACGAGGCGATACCGTTAATACCTACTGCAATCTTGCACGCGGATGATGCGTGCAGTCCGATCATAGGCATCTTCACCCACGACTAACGGGGTCAGAAATGCCAAATAGGAGATCGAGTCACTTCAAACAACAGAGAGATGTTATGAGATCGCATACAGAGTACCCAAATCGGTTCACTGCCCTGGCCTACGCACACCTATTGAATTAGATCGCGGCTGACTTTCGGAAGCGTGTTTTAACACCTTGACCAAGATTCAAGATTTACTGGATGCATACTCGATAGTTCGCGACCCATCGGGCATGACATAGCTCCCTCACGCGGCAATGTTGACATGCGATGATGCCGTTGGTCGCTAAGTCCCAAAAACAAACTGCGTGCGAGGCGGCTCCTATACCCCGCTGAAAGAATCACTCACACCCACCGACATCGCCATCTAAGTTTACGTTTTGTAAAGTCCTTGGAAACGTAGGTTCATCGGCGATCTAAACGATAAGTTTCACGGGGGAAGTAACGATCTCCTCTCATCCGGATAAGCTTGTACTTTTCATCACAGTGAACGACCGTTTCCTCCTTGGATCAATCATTTCACACTGGCAGTCACTGTTGGAAGTCAGCGAGCAAGGAAATTGCCGATGAGTCAAGGCCTCTGATCGAAACATGGACAAAGCGAGTCCCCCATTCCCGCCACCACTGCGGCCTGCTCAGACAACCCCACTGAGGCCTTTGTGTCGCAAATGTCCAACCTCCTCGCAATTCCACTGAAAACAACCTACAAAGTCGAAAACCTACAAGAAGGTGTCAGAAACTACATCTACAATCACAGTGGCGCACATCCGGACGAGTTCAAGGATGATATCATTCTGTGGCAGCGGTTGCGCCGAGACGCGACGAGTGGCAGAATCCACGTCGACCAAATAAAGCTTTCCCTCATGTCCGTATCTCCACTGCACATCTACTTCTTGATTGTGAACCCCTTCAAAGATATCACGCTCAGTTGCTCTCCGTCATCACCAAGCTGCCCTCCGACGTAAGCCTTGTTGATACTCGCGTGATCGTCGTTCACCGAGATCTTTCTTGCCATAGATTCAAGTCGAGTTCGCGTACGCTCCCGTATTCTCACCGTCTGCTCTACCTGTAGAACTTCCAAGCATCGCGTTCGAACGCGCCGCCGTGCTGTTCAACCTCGGTGCCCTTTATTCGCAACTGGCTTCGGCAGTGGATCGGTCCACCAAAGACGGACTGAAGAGCGCAATGGCGTACTACCAGGTGGGTTGGACGGCCAATCATTCTCCCGCCTCCTTTGTTTCCTCGTTCAAGGTTTAAGTTTAACTTGACCGGATTTCAGAACGCTGCTGGAGTGTTTTCCTACCTCATATCATCAGCTATTCCAGGGCTTGTATTTCCGAATGACATAGACGATACCCCACACGATTTATCAGAGAACTTTTTGAAAGTCCTCGAGTGGCTCATGTTAGCGCAAGCGCAGGAATGCGGGTGGCAGATTGCTAAATTAGGTGGGTCCCCCAACTACCAGATCTTTGGTAATGGCCAATTCCGACGGGGAAAAAAACTATTCGCGTAGCAGAGCAGTATCGGAACAGCATCATCTCGCGGATCTCCGCTCGAGTTCGTACAACCTGTGTCAATGCTATGAACGTGTGGATGAATTGAACGTTCTTTATACAGGCAGCTTGGTTGTATCGGTCTGCTGTTACGACAGCGCGCCAATCTCCTTCAACAGTTCGAAACATATTTCCATCGGTGAATGAGCTTCGCTCTGGGAAATGTTCGGAACGCACATAGTCATCAACATTCCTGTAGGATTGGTTACCGCATATGGAGACGAAGGAACACCATTTTGAAGCTGTGGCACAGTACAGGAAGAGCCTGGATGAGGTTGAAGGCGGCCGGTCCGTGGCAGGGTTCTTAACCTTGTTTTACTTGTGTGTTGCTGACGTGATTGATGGCGCTTAGTTATGGGATTGAACTGGCGAGGCTTGCATGCGCGCGAACAGAAGTAAAAGTTGCCTATGATATCGCCCGTCGAGGGAAAATAGCTACTCCGGTTCTTCAAGATGTCCAGGTGCGAGCACGGGTCCTTGCCTTTTGTT
This sequence comes from Macrocystidia cucumis, assembly GCA_001179725.1. Classification (NCBI taxonomy): domain Eukaryota; kingdom Fungi; phylum Basidiomycota; class Agaricomycetes; order Agaricales; family Macrocystidiaceae; genus Macrocystidia; species Macrocystidia cucumis. The sequence goes on along the minus strand of CEMH01202630.1, from coordinate 723 downwards.
TTTGACCGCTGAATTGCTGAAACACGTCCTTTGAAGTCTTTGCTTGATACGGTACAAAATGATTTTATCAGGGCGGAACGTGATAACGACCTCATTTATCACCATGATGTGCCGGCCGCATCGACGTTACCAACGATCACCCATGCTGAACTCGTGAAATCAATACCTCCGAGCGATCTTGTCAACCCGGTGAAATTGGTCGACAAAGCCTTATTCGGAAAGCTTCTAGGATGGGCGGCTAGAGTTGCAATCAGTTGCGTGCTTACTCTCAAGAATGATATCAACCTAAAATCATCATGCTGATTCTTTTTTTTTCCTTCTCTTTTTTCCCGCCCTCCAGCGATATATAATGATAAAAAGGAAAAACTGATTTGGCATAACTTTATTGATGTTACGAACAAAATGCAAGAGGAGACAGATAAGTAAATATCGACCCCCTGATTCCCTCGTGGTAGAATGGGGTTCGAATTGTTTTTCCTCGTGGCTTAATATCTTTTTTCTTTTTCTTTTGCTTAGCACCCTTCGAGCGCTCAACCTGCCGGCGTCCCTTGAAGCTCTGGAGAAGCCGATCGGTCTTCCACCTAGTTTGTTGTCCAAGGCTGAAGAGGTGAGGGTGGAAAATGGAGCCGCTCGGATTGAAGCATCCCTGGAAGATGTGGAACGGTTGGCTGCTCGAGATCTGGCTATCCTCGATGAGGTAGGTGGTTTACCTCTTTTTTTTTT
>CEMH01202625.1:0-10045 GCA_001179725.1 Macrocystidia cucumis | reverse complement strand
CCTTGCCCAGGCTCTGGCTCTCGTTGTCGTTCTTTGCCCTTGTCATTCCTCCGCCTCATCATCTCTCGGTCACTCCCCCTCTTCTCTTCCTCAACACCCTCGTCACTGGACTCCTCAAACGAGATAAAGTCACTTCCGAAAGCACCGCCACCGCTCTGTTTATTTTTTCCTTTCGCCGACCCACTCCCCCTTTCGGCCTCGGCATCACCGCCAACAGTCAGCCGCGCCTCCTCAGCGATAGATGACGATGACTGCCCACGATTTTTTAGTTTGGAGTCGATTGCGCGAGTACTGGGCGGTTTAGATGATCCCCCAGCAGCAGTCTGGCTTGGAGCCTCGATCTCATGTGCTTTTTGGCCGTCAGAGAGCCCGGTTTGGTAGACACCACCGTTTGTGTGAGAGAAGGAGTTGCTGGTCGCCATCTACAGGCGTGAGACCAACAGATTGAGGGTGTGTATGCGTGTGCGGCGTGCGCAAAGTTTGTCGCGTTCAAGGTGGGAGGCGATCGTTGGAGGGTGGGTTTGTTTGCTTTGGAAGGCGTTGATAAGCATGTACAACTTCGGACCCCGAACGAGGACTGCTTCCGTCGCTTTCTTCAATGACATCCTCGCCGCTTGCTTGCTGTGTAAATAGTAATAAAGCAGTCGCTCCGGGCGGCTGCATCGACTGCAAAGGCATTTTGCATCAGACCAAAAAATGCGATCTCTCTCGGGTTATCGGTTGCGATCAATCACTGCAGGGTGATTCAAGCGTGGCAAGTTCTTTGCAGGTTAGAGTTCGCCCTGGCAACAACTCCAATTCAATAAATTCGACGTATCTGAAAATTCCATCAACGGCACTTGACGCGGACGGCCAGCGGCGATTGGTTATGTGCGATCGCTATTTTTGGCGGGACAACCTCTCCTGGTTCTGACGCACTTTTGCCACTCTCAGAGCGAAAGCGGGAAAGTTGCAGCAACGGCCATTCGAAAAAGTTGCTAGGGACGCAACAGCATGAGAACTGTTAATATCCCTCAGATTGATTAAGTACGAGGAACATGATCTTTTTTTTCGCTAGTCTGCTGAAGCGAACTCCTCCTTTGCCCTGGATCGATGCGCGATGTACCGCACTCCCCATCTGGCCATTGATTGTCCTCGACACAAATGCTTTTCCGGATCCTGGGCGGTCAACACACATTCCACCTCCGCTGAACTCTTCATTGCCCCATGTAGTCTTCTTAGCTTACTTTTGCAGAAGCAAGGTCAGTCGTCAAGAAAAGACGATCAGGTAGAGCCCATGATTGGATCAAGTTTTTCGACAGACGTCACAAATGTTTTAGTCCAGGTCAGTGGAGGAACATATATGTATTCGTTTTCCACGGCTAAACTGCGTACAAGGCACTTCTAATTCTTCGTTCGCCTCGAACCTGAAAGAGGAGTATTTTTGGATGTTACAGTGGGTGGTTTTTCCTTGTGTTCCCCATATTCCTCGAATCTCAAACCCACAACGGCGAGACTTGCGTATTAAAATGAATGCGAAATCGTTTTGACTGAGCGTTTTGAAGGACTTGCACCACCATAAAGGACGAATGGAGGACCTCACGACCGGCTGCAAACTCTGCACAGGGTAGCATTGCGAACCTGGCCGTTTTCATCCAGATCTACATGCCGCCCGCCGAATAGATCTCGCAGAAAATACTTAAAGGTCTCGCACATGGACGAAAACGCTTCCTTAACCGTTCGCACCGAACCTCCTCTGTGTTAACGTCTTTTCTATTTCTCACTTTTATCACAGTCGCAATGAAGACTTTCACGTTCCTTACCACACTCCTTCTCGCCCTTCCTGCCATCATGGCTCAGGATCCCCCACCAACAGATACTGAGGCTGTCAATGATATCGTTTCGAACGCTCAAGCAGGTGTGTATACTTCTTGACAAACAAGAGTGTAACGCGCTTAGATTTTTATACTAGACAACATCGACCTGAGCGTTTTGCCGTTCTACGACACCGCTATTACTGAGATCGCAAGCACCTACGCAGCTGCTGCTGACACCGAAGAAGCTCCTACTTTGAAACGCCAGAGCCGTCCATGGCGTCGAGCTGCGCCAACGACGATTGATGTTCACAGTGAGTATCAACCCCCACATGTTTTTCCCCGCAAATTAATCAGACGTCACCTTGTGCCAGCCCATGTTGTCCCGGCCTGGTATAAAAGCCTTGTCCCGGTCACTGGCGGAAACCCAACCCCCGACTGGGATCTCCCAGGTCACCTCGCGTTCATGAACTCGATGGGCATCTCCAACTCTATCATTGGCTTCTCAGCCCCGAGCGCCAACGTTTTCCCGGGACAGAAAGGGATGACGGTTGCTTTGGCCCGTCTCATCAACGAGCAAACTGCGGCCTACGTCGCCGCTTATCCCACCAAATTGGCATTTTACGCCGTCGTTCCCCTTCCCTACACTGCCGAAGCTATCACAGAAGCGACATATGCACTCACCCACTTGGGAGCCGTCGGGATCTTCCTCCAGTCTAATTACGAGGGCAAATACCTGGGTCACCCTCAGTTCACACCGTTTTTCAATGCTGTCAACAATTTGGGCAGTCGTCAGATTCTGTACATCCATCCTGGAACTCCTTGGTTGACGCAAAACAACCAACTTGTGGAAGCGAACCCGACGACCTACCCCAGTGGAATTATCGAGTTTTAGTGCGTACACGAAAAACTTTTCATCGTTGTTCAGGAGGGTGAGAACCAAGTCTGATCTTTAATTGGTTCTAGCTTCGAAACTGCCCGAACGCTCACCGACCTAACACTAACTCAAACCATCCATAATTTCACAAACATCCACTACGTCATCCCCCACGGTGAGATGGGCTGTATCTTGCCGTTTTTCTGTCCAACTTCTCTGACCGAACTTTTTTTTTTCCCTAGTTGGTGGTGCATTCCCTTCAGTTTTGGACCGCATGTTGAAGACTGCGCCAGCGCTCTACGCGTCCTCTTTGAATATCTACTCCACCCGGTCAGTCGCTCTTCTCACTGACTCTCTCCCTTTCACCAAACTGACCTGACGCAACTCTTTTTCTCGAAAGTTTCTGGTGGGACTCTGCTGGACCAACATACTTCCATCAAGTCTCTGGACTCTTGGGCTACGGAATTCCTAAATCCCAACTCCTCTTCGGAACTGTATGTCTTTTTCTTTCTATCTTTCTTGTCAGCGGTTAGTTAATCGACGTAATTTTTTTAACAGGACTTCCCTTACGCACCATCGTTCGTCCAACAGCCCTCCATGGGTGCGGTCCAGACCACCCCACTCCTCACTGCTGCCGAAAAGCAAGGCGTGTTTTTGAACAACGCAAAGACCCTCTTTGGGAATAAACTCTCCGCTTGTACGTTTTCTCTCTCTTTCCATTGGATTCCTCCTTTCCTCTATCCACACCTCGGTGTCACTCGTTTCTCAATCTGATTTCCATGTCTTTCCCTTGATGCAGGGCGATAAATGGGATGAGCGATGTGCTTTTCATACAGCGATCACACGGGAACAGCTGTTCTCCGTGTACCGCTCCTTCCCTCCTATATTCCTCATGGACGCTTCATGATAGTGTGCCTTTGGGTACACACGACGACGTTCGGTGTCTCTTCGTTTGGTCTTACTCTCCCCTTTTTTTTTTGTTACCCCCTTCCCACCCATGTTTGTGTTGTTTTGTTCTGCAAAAATCAATCGGATACCACGTTCCTCTCTTTCAGCGTCAATGGATCATTTTCTTGCCATACCCGTGAAATGAGAAACGAAACGAAACGAAACGAAACGRAACGGAGAACGATACTTTGAGAGAGATGTCGAACGAACACAAGTCACGATGGAGCCAGTAAACAAAACGAGAGCTAAGAGCTAATAACACCTGAAATCGCGTGGGCGAGCGCTCTGAGGAGAAAACCCATCCCCCTTTTTGTCAGTAATGCCGAACCGACGAAACCATCGGGTTGAAGACGAGAGCCACTCACTCGTGAACTGTGAAAAGCGGATGTAAAGAGTTTAACCAGCTACAAGTCCCGTCTCCTGTGAGCCATCATCCCAGCAGAAAGAGAAGAAAAAGGAGTGGATGCAGAGAGGAAAACAAAAAACCTAAATCACTCACAAATAACTAGAAACCGGCGCACACGGCGCGACCTGCGTCGAGGGCTGCGGAGTCCCATTCTGATAGGCCTCACAGAACCCCGTCGCGTTGGAGAACCCCAGCTGTCCTGCATTGTCCAATAACGCGTTGAAGACCGGGCGGGTGTCAAACACAGTGATCTGGTCCAGGTCCCCTCTATGAGCGGCTTTGAATTTTTGAACGGTGGTGGAGAGTTGTTGGTTGAAGTTGGCAAGTCGGGGGACGAGGTTGGAGACGACGGTTGGGCCTTGTTGGAGGAAGAGTGGAGCGCGGTTGGTTGGTGGGACGGTGAGGAAGAGGAAGGATCGCGCGCCGAGTGAGTGGAGTTCTTCAAGCTGCATTGAACAGTTCAGGAGAGTGTAGCTGCAGTAGCGATTGGCCGTAAAGCTTACTTGGGTTGTATAACGGTTCATGAGGATTGTGTAGAAAGCGGCCGGGGAGGTGATGTTGGTCTTGAAAAGATTCTTGAACTAGAACATCTGGAGATATAAACAAGAAGCGTACCCAGCCAAAAGAGTTCCCCTGGGAATAGGATGAACGGCAAATCAATCATTGTTGGGAGGGAGCAGTGCTTACAACGTCGTTGATACCAATCCAGATAGCGAAGAGGGAGTTGTCACTGCGCCATTTTGCGCCTGGAGGTTTGGAGGCTAGAAACGTTTTGAACTGATTCACCTGGTCCACAATTGACCTAGAGCAGCAAACATATGGGCGTGAACACGAGCTGACACCAGATCACTCACAAGACGGTTGGGAGAAAGGGGGGGACGAGAGCAGCATCGATCGTTGCTCCTCCCGAAGCAAGATTGAACACCTAAGAGACGGAAGAGAAATTACGAGCTTGCATCAAAACGGATTGTACAGAGCCCTACCTGCGTATTCGTGATATTGAAAGTACCGCCTGCAAAGACTCAGTCCATGCAGCAAGATGTAGAAAGCCAGAAATCACCAAGGAATTGAACCCAATTCGGGCCATTCGAGGACGTCTGTAAGCCATATGAGAGACTGCATTTACTCTTTAGAAAATGAACTACAAATCCTGGGACAGGAGAGTTCACTCCTGCTGAAATGTTAAAGCCTTCCCCGACGAATTGACTTCAGGTCGACTTCACACAAGGCAATGACTGAACCCACCGTCTGTGGTGTATGAATCACCAAAGGTAAAAAGGAATTTTGTCGTTCCCCATGTGAGCTTTGCTCCAGCCAACGAGCTCGTAAGAATCAAACACGAGATGAACGATAGTAAACGCATTCTCGCAAGGTGGGCCTGAAGAATTATATCGAGCTGGCCATGTCGATGCAGCTATATAACCCTCAACAGCCGAGGTTTGTCCGCTAATTCTGCGAGATACTAGAGCTCCGAACGTCGCAAAGCCCGGAGAGGACTTTCGTACCCATCGAGAAGTCACCGAGAGAGAGCTCGAGGTCGAAAGGGTTGGACCCCCTGTCTTCCGATGCCAAAAATAGCAAGTCATGTGCCGCGATGTTTACGTAAAATGGAAATGAAATGTGGCTTCGCCGCTTCGGCGATCTTGTGGACGACGTTCAACGCGCTCAGCAGACCTGATTTACAACCGTCCTCGCAGTGAATCATAATGATCTCTGTACGTGAACTCTCATCGCTGGGTAAATCGCCTCAAAAAAACTCATAGGTCTCTATGTTCAGGCCTTCTTCATCTTCAATCAGAAGGGCGAAGTATGTGTGTGTGGGTTTATATTGGATCATCTGTGACCTTGCTTTCCAGGTTCTCATATCTCGACTCTACCGGACTGACTTCAAGTGCGATAACATTCATCTGCTATACCCCTTCAATGCTCAATAGACTCGCCCTCCAGACGATCAATCGCCGACGTATTTCGGATACAAGTCGTGTCAAACAGCGACGTCCGCTCACCAATCATCACCCTCGGTTCAACAAGCTTCTTTCATGTCCGCATAAACAATTTATACGTCGTAGCTGTGACCAAGTGGGTTTCTCTCTGGCCCAACATCACCCCTGCTGACCCAATTGCTTCAGAACCAATGCAAACGCGGCCCTGGTGTTCGAATATTGCTATCGATTTATCAACATCTGCAAATCCTACTTTGGCAAAATTGATGAAGAGTCCATCAAGAACAACTTTGTACTCATATATGAACTCATAGACGGTGAGCCGCGCGGGGTCCAACAGTACCCACGGAGGTGACGTCTAACCGGCTTCAAGAAATCAACGACTTTGGATATCCGCAAAATAGCGAGATTGATACACTCAAAACTTACATAACGACAGAAAGCATTGTGTCTTCTGCCATAGCTGCGGTCTGTAATGGTGTTTCCGCTCCGTTGGGGTAGAGCGCTGATGGGAGTTTTTAGGAGGAGTCTTCCAAAATCACCACTCAGGCAACAGGCGCGACAAGTTGGCGACGAACCGATGTCAAGTACAAGAAGAATGAAGCTTTTGTGGATGTTATTGAAACCGTCAATTTGAGCATGAGTGCAAAGGGTGAGGTTTACCTTGTGGAGACCGGACCATTGTGCGCTGACGCGTTTTCTTCAGGGACTGTTCTTCGTGCGGATGTGGATGGCCATATACAAATGCGTGCATATCTTTCTGGGACGCCGGAATGCAAATTTGGGCTCAACGACAAACTGGTCATTGATAAAAACGAGCGAGGAATAAGCGATGCCGTCGAGCTGGACGATTGTCGGTTCCATCAGTGTGTGCGGCTGAACGATTTTGACGCAACGAGAACCATTAGTTTCATTCCGCCAGACGGTGAATTCGAGCTCATGCGGTGGGTTTGACCGAGATTTGTTTCGTTCATGGGCTGAATTCATAATAGATACCGATCTACTTCCAACGTCAAACTCCCCTTGCGAATTATCCCAACCGTGACCGAGATTGGAACGTCATCAGTTTCGTATACGATCACGGTCAAAGCTAACTTTAGCAACAAACTATCAGCAACGAACGTTGTGCTACGAATACCTACACCACTTAACACCACAGCCGCTGACTGTAAATCGGCGTCTGGAAAAGCCAAGTATGTGCCAGCAGAGAACGTTATTGTATGGAAGTAAGTGGCCGTGTTTGGTTCGACTGAGGTTTCCTGATCAGTTTGTATGTCCAGACTTCCACGAATACAGGGTGGTCAAGAATGTACACTGTCTGCGACGGCGAGCCTGACGAGCACAACGGTCCGACAAGTTTGGGCACGACCACCGATTGATGTTGATTTTCAGGTTTTGATGTTTACATCATCGGGGTTGATTGTACGGTTCCTCAAAGTGTTTGAAAAGTCGAATTACAACAGCATCAAGTGGGTGCGTTATTTGACGAAAGCGAGTGGGACTTATCAGATCCGGGTAAGTTGGATTCGGTATTGGACAACAATTAACACTGACATGGAGTATAGTTTTAAGAAGATTTGGGAGTTGGTAGAGCTTAGTTCTGTAGTAGTTGTTTGATAATGATACCCAGGATAGACTTGCACCTGAGTTGAAATCAAGACAAATACGCGTAAGACAACACTCCACCAAAACACATCAACCTCTTCATATCATTTCCTCTCCTTTCCTCTTCCTCGTCGTTGTCGTCGTCCTTGGTTATCCTCGTGCTGGGCTTAGACCTCATGTTCTGGAGGTACTCGAAAGTAAACCCTCCTTGCCGCGATCGTCTGCTCAGTACCTCGGTACTTTTGCCACAGATTCGGGTTTAACAAAGCGTCCACCATCGACAGTCTTCTCGACAAGGAAGACGTCTCTTTAGAAGCTATATTGGATGAGGACGACTTACTTCAAGAGTGCAAATCCCAGAACACCAGGCTCATCGATTATTTTCAGCGGGTGGATGTCTTGCAGAAGTTGTTGGCCTATGTGACAGGCCAGATAGAAGGAGAGGACAGGGGCCGGTTTAGGTGTGTCCGACGTTCATATTCCATTCCATCATCTTCATAACCCATGGAAAAAGATATCCGTACATCGCAACGGAGGTGTTGTGTAGTGAAATATGGTCAATCGTGGAGACTTGTTTGAACGAGCAGGCACAACTGATGATTCCTTTCTGGGAGACGGTGCTGGAGAGGTCTCCCGAAGATATGAAGACACAAATGGTTATGGCTTCTCATTTTGCAAAGATTAACGCTGTTTTCATCACAAAAAAACCTGCGGAGGTGAGGTTCCAAGTTCACGTCATCACGTCCCTCCACAGCGCCGACTTTCTTTTTTTTTTTTTCAACATAGATGCTTGCCTTCATTCGATCTCAACCATCCGTGGTTGAACGTCTGTTGCGCCACGTGGAGACGCCTTCCTTCGTTGATCTCATTGTTCGCATCATACAACTTGACGAGCTTCCAGGCGGGGCGGGTGTGCTAGAGGTGTGTGGCGGTGGAGTACGACTGGCTGAACACCTTCATATCGTTTCTCAATCCAGTGGCTCTCCGCCGAAAACTTCATGGGGCGTTTGACCGACTTGCTATCTCCTGCACATACCAACGACATTCACGCTGTCGTCGCGGACCTTATCAAGGGGATCATTTCCATGGCCGCGCCTTCACCGGGTACAGGACTCACGGAGGGTTTACAGAACGGGCCAGCATCGAATCAGTTTGCTAGAGAGCTCGCACGACCTCGGAGTATCGCCAAGCTTGTCACGTACATGCTTAACGACTTTGGCCCAGACGACAACGTGGTGGACGAGCGAACACCAACTGAGAAACAGGATCTGCCAAACGGAGATCAATCAGAGGTCGACTCGGGGTCCGCGTCCGCCCAGCTTCCAAACTTCGATTCTTGCGTCTCTTCGGTTGTTCACTCAATATGCATCATCGTCGAGCTGATCCGGAAAAACAACTCGGACTACTTTGAGCCATATCTCTTCCACACCCTTCGGAATCGACTCATAGTTGTTCAGCAACATCAACGGGGTGACTCTGAAGATGGACGTGCCGAGTTGGAAAATGCAATGAAAGAGATGGTGGATAGGATGGGCGTGGTGCACCTTGGCCCTGTGTTGGAGATCATGTGTCAGAAGTTGGGAGAGCTGCAGGCTTTGTTGCGGAAACCAAGATCTCTGGTATGTTTTTATGTTTCTTTCAACTGGTAAAAGGATCTTAGCATCTCTTCAGCGCGGTACAATATCAACAAGTATAGGCGAGATCGTTCCTTTGACGTTTGAACGGTATCGACTCTGCGAGCTCTTTGCGGAACTGCTGCATTGTTCCAACATGTCTCTGCTCAACCGCGACCCCAAACACGACCACTTGTACGACTCGGAAGGTTGCCTACAAGGTGGGCTTGCCGGACTCGAAGAGCTTTCCCAAATCATCCACCACAACACTGGCGGTCGAGAAAGTGAAGCGATGGACGAAGCGCAAGATGAAATTGAACCAGCGAGGGAACTCCCTATATCCGGCACCCCACACGATCTCCCATCGATAGATTCAGATGAAGACATGAGCGACAACGAACCGGGCAGCTCGGATGACGACGCTATGGAGGAGATAGCGATGTACGACGAATCACCTAAACCGTCAGAAACTCCCCTGCCTCAACCACATATGGTGGTTCCCTCATCGCCCAATGCGGCGTCGTTGCCTTCGCCGTTGGAGATTGCTACACAGGGCGCTGCGTTATCTAGGACAGGCTCGTTCGGTCCGTCTTCCGATCCGGATATAGCCAGCGTGTCGAGGCCGCACAGCTCACGGAGGAGCTCAAGAAGGATGATAATGGTCGATTCGGCACCTCTGCCGATTGGAGAACAGTTGAAGAAAAAGTTCATTGAGGTGGAGGTGTTACCCACTCTTCTTGTAAGTACTAGGTTCCGCTGTGAGGTGGATGAGCACTGACCATCGGCGTGCTCAATCAAGGATCTGTTCTTTGAGTTTCCCTGGAACAACTTCCTGCATGGTGCCGTGTACGATATCATCC
>CEMH01202620.1:29755-39977 GCA_001179725.1 Macrocystidia cucumis | reverse complement strand
ATGATGACTGGAATGTCCTCTATGGCTCCTATGATGACCGGCATGTCGGGGATCCCTCCCCAGCTCAGTATGATGACGGGAATGATGGCGGGGGGTATTAACCCAATGATGGTTCAAGGAATGACCGGGTTTGATCCGAAACTTGCAGGTAGTGGCGCCATGAGGGAGATGTATGACACTATGGGGGTTGGGCCGAACGGGTTTGGGGGACCGGGAGTGCAGAGGAGACCGACTAATGTTGCAGCGGTGCACGCGTCGGGAAGGAGAGTGAGCGATAACTTTTGGGCGGATCGGGCTGCCTTTGGGGTGGATTCGACCTCACCCACGAGTGGCGTTGCGACGGGCACGCGGAAGAGAGGATTGTCATTCTGATAAACGGCGCCTTGCTTTGTGTTGCTTTTGAAGATTAGATATGTAGATACCCTATTCTTGTAACCGGAATACTTGTCCATTTCATCTCACGGGAACTCCGATTGTTCGTAAGTTTGTTGGGAGATAAGGAATTCGTGGATCATGGCGGGGTCGTTGCACTGCCTGTCATGTATCTCACGCCCCTTTCCCTTTGACGATCATGTCTGAACCAATTCTGCCACAGGAGTTGATAGACACCATCATCGACTATCTTTTCGACGACAGTCATACACTTTGCAACTGCTCCCTTGTTTCTCAGGCATGGGTCGAGCGTTGCCGACATCACCTCTATGGCGAGCTCAGTATCAACGTGACATCCCGCTTCCCTACCAAACGCCCCATCGCGCCTTCAAAGCTTTCTGATATCCTGACTGAATCACCTCATTTGACTCCATACATACGTAGCCTGCACATTGGTCCGTTTATTCCCCGCGGGCCGAAAGCAGAGAACACAGCGTCGACCGCTGAAGCATGGGCCGCCACTCGACTTGTCCTGCCCCGACTCTCGCACGTTCAAAGACTTTCAATACGCGGGCCTCATTCAGAACAAGGGCACACCATATCACAAGACGAGTGGAATGAATTGGAAGCCTCCATCCGGAACTGGAGTTTGACGCATCTCGCTTTGTCTGGGAAGATTCGTTTCCACTTAAATGATCTCTCCAGTTTACAGTGGTTGCTCGTTAACGGCCAATACTGCGATCTCAAACTGGACTTGAGCAACGAGTGCAAGCCGCAGGTCGCCAAGCCACAGCTCAGTGAATTGAGGGTCGTCAATTTGGATCGTACCCCCGACATCAACGATCCGTCGAATTTCTTTGGGCCGAACTCTCCCGTGGACCTCTCCTGCCTTCGCGTCCTATTCATCACAGGGAGTTACGAACCTACAAGCAATTTTGGATCGAAAATGGTTCAACGGGTGGCATCTACGCTGGAAGTCCTTTGTCTTCATGCCATGATCGAAAGTGAGCACCTGTCAAAAACTTTGATTTGTATTTTAACATTTCCTACTCTGATTCCACAACACCCGACCCACCATCCGATTTTCTAGCCTTACCCCTTGATTTCACGCGAGGAGAGAAGGTTGCCACTTTCCCCTTCATGCCTCGTCTCCACACGCTCGAACTGCGAAGCGCATGTGACCCCAAACACGTCTATCCCGAGAACCAAGATTCCGTCGATTGGCTGATTGGCATGTTAAACAGCGTTCCCCCAACCAGCGTCATCAGGACCATCATCCTCAACCTTGATTTCGACCTTTCCATGAGCAATATGTTCAATTGGAACGATATGGGCGCTGCGTTGATGAGAATCCACGGGTTTGGGAAGCTTCGGGAAGTTAGGATCAAGATCGCGCCGCTTGGCGCTTTGTCGATTTTAGAAGATCTGTTGTGTTTGAAGTTTGGCGACGAGTTGAAGCAATCTGGGTTAGTCAAGATTGAAGCGGTGTCACGCAGGGGAAGTGTTTCGTTTGATAAGTCTTTTAGCCAAGGATGTATGTAGGTAATTCAAACCAGGGACCACTATATGGTAATCTAGACACCGGCGGGGCTTTAATGGTATCCTTGAAGCGGAATTATCCATGCAACAACCATATGTTGCGAGGAGATGAATGGCTTAGCGTCTGACAAAGTAAAAAAAAAAAAAGAACGTAAAGTGTGCACATAGTGCCCACTTTGAGAAGACATTTCACCCCACATATCAGAAGATGAACAATCCACATTAGACAAGCAAGCGGGGCGAAAAGGGAACTTTCAGTGATCCTTCGCTTTTCCTTCCGGTTTTCGAGTCTTGAACAAGCCCCGCTCTCGCGTCGTCCTCAAGACATCACCCAGCCACTCTTCCACTTCCTTCTCATTCCCTTCATCGCACCTTTTCCTTCCTAACAAAGTCCCATGAAATCGTCAACAATTTTGAGAAGGAACATCATCTCACCGACTATCGCCCAATTCCTAGTACTCGGGATTCTCAACACCTCGCACTCAACTTCCCACCCACAACACCTACTCAGCTCCGCCAACCAAATCCTATAAACCGAATAAGCCGACCCCAACCCCGCCCCCGAGCCCAAATTCAATTTGGCTTCCAGTTGCTCTGAACTCGCAAAACCCCCAATGTCAGCAGACCCAGGAGCGACGAAGAACGTTCTGGACGGCAGTGCAGGGGCTTGAGAACGTTCAAATTTGGAATCAAAAGTCCAAGCGCAACATGGGATGGAGAGGTATCCTGATGCGTTTCGGAGAGTAGCTAGGACCGGTGCCCATGGAGTGAGCTCGTCTGCGTGGTTCGCGATGATGAACACGCCGGGTGGGAAGAAAGGGTCGTCGGCGGAGTTAGTTGTTGTTGGGTCCAACGCGTGGACGTGAAGAGCTGCTTGTGTGAGGGGTGAGTATGACGCCCAGGAGGTGCGAGCTCGTAGGTCGATGCCTTGGCCGGCATATCCTTCGCTGGCAAGGATGTGAGTGAGGAGGCCGTTTCCGCAGCTTTTTGGGCATGTTAGGTGGCTATAAAGAAGCTAGAGAAGTAGTTGTGGGGCTGACCCTAAGTCGAGGAAACCACCCGGCGGTCTTGGCCAACTTCTCCAGGGCTCAAGATCGTCCTTGATCGTTTGCCGTGATTCTTGCGGTTCATGATCTGAATATGTTGTTTTCCAGAGTAACATCAAGAACGTGGCAATCCCAACATCCTGAGGGGTATTAGCAAGCGACCCTTCGAAGATCACAAGATGTCACCTCAAAAACGTGCTTAAGTGGATCAGTAACCTCTTTCCATTCCCCGACCAAATATTTATACCGCTCCCTCAGAACGAGATATAGATCTTGGTACTCCTCTCTCGGAACAAGGACGTCGTGAAGCACGCGTTTTTTGTATCCCACTAGGGCGCCCCAGCCATAGGTGTGTACAGTTTGCAACAGGGCGAGACATGTGCGATACAATCGGGACGACACATCAACAGCGGCTGGTGGGTCAAAAGGTTTCGCTTCAATGCGGATCGACGCAGGGAGATCCGGCGTTTCTGATGGCGGGTTAATATATCTGAAGGCCAGGTAAGAGACGGCTGGGTGATAATAAGGCAGTGCACCGTCTGCAGGAACAAGAGGTGTGAGAACAACAACATTCACGTGCGAGTCGATCTGATGGACAGAGCTCTCGAGGGACGCTCGGGAGCGATAGAAGCTGCAATGTTGTTCCAAGCCCCCATCTCTTCCGGGCCGACGAGGAAGAAGCTTGCGGTGGATGTTATGTGACAGGATGTACCCGTCTAAATCTGGGAGCCCGGAAGGAAAGTCGGCGGTAGTTTCTGATATGATTTCGGAGCGAAGAATCAGAGTCGAATTGTATTCAGGGTGGTGGATCATCTGTGTGAGCGCAATCTCGAACTTGTCTCCAATTGAACCAGCAAAGGTCAATAGGTTGTTCGCATTTGATGAAAGACCAAACTCGTACTCACGATTTCGATTGGAAAGTTGGCAGGACATGTTATGATGGGAATCCAGGCTGACGAAGTCGTGTCGTTCAGAGGACCGACCTGGAGGGTTGAGGGACCGCACGGCGTAGATTGAAAGACTGGACGTGACTCAGCCACCGCCGCCGACGAGATGCTGGTCATATCGATCCCAAACCAGGAATGATTTAGTCAAAGGGTAATAAATTTCCTGGAATCCGTGTTCTTGTGGCGGGTTTACGGTCGCCAAAAAAGTACTCGAGTTGGACTTTGGCATACTTTACTTTTGCACTCCGCCGGCAATTGCCGGGAATCATACGGAGACGAAATTTGGACGAACCGAGCGCGGAGGTTCGCATTCGTTGCACCCTTTCCGCGAATCGAAACGCAACTGGTTGCAATCGGTAATTCGCTGGTTTCTCTGAAAGTGAAGGCGCACAACAAATCAAAAAAATGACATCACCTTGATTACTGCAGATGCGGTTGAACCTTAGCGGTGGTGCGCACATTCGAATGACCAAGGACAACTGATTTATCAATCCACTAGTCTGCGTCAGTACCTTCAAGATCAGATCTTTGTCAATTCGTTTACGCATCGATATCGTCACTATTGAACGTTCGAGATGTGGATGTTTGATACACGATGCCAGCGCTGACTCAACTCCATTCAATCGGACAGGGCGGCTTTTTCATTTGAAGAACGTTGGTTCGAGTAAACTCCACAACGCGGCGCTCGGAGCTTTTGCGCCTGAAGGGACGAACGGACATAAATATAGGCGTTATTTTCACCTCTTGAGGTGTGATCACTAATGCTTTGCCAAGGCCTCGTGACCATGATATGAGCTTGCCGAGTCCGACGACACCCGCCATCGACCCGCGAAATCGGTGTCATGGGATGCATATGCATTCGATAGGCCTGTATTTATGTGTACAAGAAAAAGAAATGTCAAAAATAACGCGTTTGGGTAGTTCGGCGGAGGTAGGAATAACTTTGCGGTCACTAGTCAGTATTACCAGTGCGATTCTTGAAAGTCGACATTCCGTGACCGACGAAAAGCCATGCCGTATATTGGTGGAGATGGCTGCAGAATGTGGTCGTGACTGAAGCCGGTTCAATATTACTTACCGAAGGCACTCAGTCAGCATAGAAGAGCTCTCTCGTGCTGTAACCCTTGGGAGCTGGGGGACTTTTGCGGTCAGAGTTAGCGTTCTGTCTCGAACTATCTTATCCGAGGCCGCATCCGATAGGCGGTGCCGGGTGTCCAGGGACCAATGAATCCAAGTATGATGACTTTTCTAGCCCAGATGAAATGAGAGACACGCGATGAACCACTTGGTAAGCCTTTTGCTGGGACAAATTGCCGTCAAGAGGAAACACCCTGCAAACTAGCAACTCGGGGCGTGAAGATGTTTCCCCATTGGGATAAGTGACAGATCAATTGATTTATTCGAGCCTGCCAAGGTGCAAACTCAAAGCAAATTGGTTTATTCGAGGGATCAGAAGACGGGTGGAAAATTATCGTAGGGAGCGCGTGTTTGAGGAGGACAAAGAATCAGTGTGGGAGCAAGGTACCCCGATTCGGTTGGTCACGCAATTGCTTCGATCGGAATTTGTTTCCATTTCGGTTTTGGAGGGAGCCAACGTTGTGGACGAGCCGCTCGTCAGAAAGGAGCACGATATGAGCACAGCACGGCAGAGAAGTGGGGTGAAGCTCGCTAAGAGTCTCGCTAGACACGCCTTGTACACTTTTGACAGAGCGTTGAAAATGAGCGTCAATGAAGGGTGGTGTGTGGATAGATCTGAACGGAAGGACCAAATTTTGCCTTTTTGTCTCACGAGAACCCAGGGAAACACGAGCTTGCGTCTCGTCAAGCTGTCTGACTGATGTACGCGGGCTCGGGGGTTTGGGGATTCGTATAAAGAATGGGGTTGCCATTCACTGGCGACATAACCTAAGCTGACCATCGCCGTTTTACCCAACTTCCGGACGGGCAAAACCTACCAAAAAGGATGTGTTTCGGAACGAAAAAACAGAAGGATAACTTTACCGATCAGAACAAACCAGCCACAAAAGCCCAGAACGGTTCGAAATCTGAGGGTACAAAAGCAGAGCCCCCAAACACATCCCAAACGTTATCTTCCTCATTACTTCCTCCTTCGACTGAAACCTCTCAACCACCTATCCTCCCTCAACTTACAACAACAGAACAACTCGCAATGGCTCCCAAAGTTGCTATCATCATCTACTCCATGTACGGCCACATCGCAAAGAGTATGTCGCGTCCCCTCTTTACTCTCGGTCATCGATACTCATAGTTGGCACCCTCAGTGGCCGAGGCCGTCAAGGCTGGTGTCGAGAAAGCTGGAGGGACTGTCACCATCTTGCAGTTCGTCACATCGTCATACTTTCGCTATTATAGCTCTAAAGTCCGACGTTTTAGGGTCGCTGAGACACTTCCTCAAGAGGTGTTGACCAAGATGTACGCGCCGGCGAAACCCGACTACCCAATCATCACAACGGAGGAGATCGTCAAATACGATGCCTTCCTTCTTGGTATCCCCACAAGATATGGCACCATGCCCGCACAATGGAGGGCGAGTTTAATCATTTCCCCTTAATTGACATCCAATTAACCTTGTCGAATCCCAATCAGGCCTTCTGGGATTCCACCGGTGGACTCTGGGGGTCAGGCGCACTTTCAGGCAAATACGCGGGTATCTTCGTGTCAACTGCTGGACCAGGAGGAGGACAAGAGTCAACTGCATTGAACACCATTTCCACATTGACTCACCACGGAATCAACTTTGTGCCTCTTGGTTACGCGACAGGGGGTAAACTCATCGGCAATCTTTCAGAGGTTCACGGTGGTACGTATTTGCTCATAACCTCTTCGAGTGAACAACGATTAACTCGCGCCGCCATTTCTCAGGATCTCCATGGGGCGCTGGAACCTTCGCCAACTCTGATGGAAGCCGCCAACCGACCGCCCTCGAACTTGAATTGGCAACCGTTCAAGGCGAATCATTCTACAACACTGTGAAGAAGGTTAGCTTCTGAGCAGTAGAAGACGTCACCAGTTGCTCGCCCCTTTTCCTATTGTTTGAGAACCATTTTCTTCTTAGCTTGATATCACGTTCTTGCCGGTTTAGCTAGTATGCATTCAGCTCATTTTCTGCCTCCCCACCGATCGTCGTGGGTGCATTAATGAGAGGTTGGACATTTTTTTTATCAATCGAAAAGCTTTGATGTATCGTATAAAACCCGAAATCAATCAAAATTGGTTGAAAAGCTGTCGATGGAGAACGTCCATTTCGTCGTCTGGGATCCACGCCTTCTCCCTGCTTTACCTTTGGAGATAGACAGCTTTGGGAGGGGATGTTAGGTGATCAGTATCAACCGAAGCGCGATACTTCTTTTTTGTCGTTATCGCTATCAGAAGAACGTGCGAAGAGGGGTGTCAAGTACCCCGCCGGACAGTTCAGCTCAGCCGAAGGTTTCTTTGTTTCCGCTGTCGAAATTTGAGAAAAGCTCTGGCTTAATTGAACCTTGTGACCTAGAAGACACGATCAACGTCGAACTGACGTTGATAATGATCATCAAGATGGTTTTGGTGCTCCCTGTGAAGGACAAGCAGACAGTAAACAGATTCCTAGAAGTCTTCTTATCAGAAGTGGTGCCCTACATGTCCCGTCTCCAGCGGCTTCAGGCGATCAAAGAGAGCTCTGAAAGCGTCACCAGCCGTCCTATCTTAGATGAAGATAACAATGGCAAGGATAAACCTTTTCTCTCAGTCCAGCCAGGAAAAATATGACCACTGGTCGCGGACGAGCAGAGCATCACATACCAAGTAAAGGGTTTCCCCAGTCCCCCAGACATGGACGACAGGACGAGCCGGATTGATTGGTATCGGACTGGCAAAGAAAAAAAGAGACATCACGAAGCACACACACCCGTTTTACAATTCTCGTCTGCATGGAAAAACTCATCGATGTTGGCAAGTACGGCACAGCGTTCCCTCTTCTCTCGAACGTGTCCCCCCCTCCACCTTCATCCCACCCAGCCACAGTGACGGCACAAGTGTGGCAACATGACGTGACGCATGAAGCAACCACGCGATTTCCAAGATGATGCTTGCGCAAGACACGGAAATTTGACTCGATCATCCAAAAACGAAAGACATTCGAAGGGCGCAAAAGGTTCCTTTTTACTCACCAGATGCCACACTCGGGGTTTAGCGTAACAAGAGGAGAAGGCAGCGGAGGCGACTCAGAGTGGAAGGTGAACTCCCATGGGGCCTGCTTGCTGTTCAACAGTATGATGAGGGGAACAGGAAAGGAAAAAAATGAGTGTCATCTTGTGTTTTTGTTGGTTTGCTGAGATTTCGAGTCGGGCCATGCAGCTTTTGTACCTTCCTACCTGGTCGCTGCAACCAGCAAACACAAAACGGAGACCACCTCGCGTGTGATTAACATAGCTTGAGGGCATAATAGCATGAGCTTGGTATGTCCCGACAGGGCAGAGCGAACTCACAGAGCGAGAACCATTCGATTGGAACACAATTATACGGGACCAAGACGAGAACACGAGCGAAGGCTGAAAGATTACCAGGTGAAAAATGCACCTTCCACAAGTTCCGTCCGATGAGTATCAGGTCCCATTTGTGTCGATCCCCGCGACGAAGTGACTATGTGCAGCGCCAAGAAACTAAATAGTACAGTACATGCAATGACCATATCACCGTCAGATGTCAGCGAACTACGAAAGAAAGGGCGGCAATCAATGCTGTCACCACAAACTTCTTCAAAATGGAAGAACAAACAAAGTCACCAGGGAGGTGTTGGCATTGCATATTAGCGCGGATGGCTAAAATATTTACCAGGCTCTTGAGCAAGAATAACAACGTGAAGAGAGTGGAGTCGCGTGTTGTAGAAAACACCAATCGCGTCGACGGCGTTACATTTCTGCAAGAAGCGGCTAAAAATAATACAACCATTTCTATTTTTGGTCTGGACGCGGTTCTACAAGTTATATCAAAATTATCAGCGCTTTTCAAGGGTAAAAAGTGTAAGCGAGTAGACTTACGACTCCATTGCACACTGAGGATAAGATTGTCATATCCCATCCCGTTCACCTTCTCCATAGCCTTCTGTGCGTTTGCCCGATCCTCGAAACTCACAAACGCGAAGCCTTTACCAGCACCAGTCTCACGATCCCGTCCCACAAATACACGTGCGACTCGTCCAAATTTGCCGAAGAGTTCCCTGAGATCGTTCTCCTGAGTCTCTTCCGAGACGTTGGTGACCCGAAGTGTGGGGAGATCGTCGCGGTTTCCGGGTCCACCCCGCATGGACTCGCCTGGGCCACGAGTTCCCCCGCCGGCACGCATTGAAGGTGGAACGTACTTCCCACCCGTTGAAGGACCGCCCACATCCGCTGATGCCTCTCCGGGGGGAGGAACGACCTCGTCATCGGGACCAGCGCCGGTGTCTGAAATTATCATTAGGTAAATTAGGGAATGGTGAGAAGATTGTAACAATACCATTAGCATCGTGCACTGCAAGCTTATCCTTGTAAGGACATTTTGCGGTGAAATGGTCGCCCTTGCATAATCGACACACAACCTTGCCAGCACCAGCCTTGTGTAGCTTGTTTTTGACGTTGTCTTCCGGCGTTGGCTCAACCTCTGTTGCCTGTATTGAATCTTGGGTGAGCACTAGAGTAGCAAAAAGAGGGACGGTGTGGGACTCACCTTGTTCCCAGCACTGAGCTTCAAGGAAACATTTTCACCCACTGTTGTAGTGGCTCTATCCGGTCCTGGCTTATTTCCTTTCTCCGCACCAAACTTGGGCCACTTCTGTCGTTCGGCAACGATATGTTCTACAACTGATTTTTGCAGGGTTCGCTTGATGCGTTTTGTTATCTCATAGAGGTCATCAGCCAGGCCAATACTATAGAAACAACAGACTAGACATACTTTCACCTTCTTTCCGTCTTCATTCTCAACGATCTCAACCACAGTCTTGATATCATCCGTGTTGATGTCGTCTATGCTTCCGCCATGAGTGAAAGTTTTACGTTGGCGGCGTCGCTGGACTCACCGTCGTCGACATCGTCTGCCCACGAGGTCTTTGGTATTCTGCTACTCTATCAGCCGCAATCCAAGGTGGATAGAAATTGTACTACGCACGAGGAGGCCATTGCGATGAAATTTGCGTGAGCGTTGTGGTTACAAAAAAGGAATTTGCCTGTTGCTTGTTGTTGTTTGCCAGCAGACCGTTCACCAAACACCGTCTGCCAGTGCGCGCCTGTTGAACGCACTTTTGAACCCAATTATCCAGAAATAATGCTACCAGAAATAATGCTA
>CEMH01202620.1:0-16501 GCA_001179725.1 Macrocystidia cucumis | reverse complement strand
TGGGTGAGGTGGTATCGATTGTCCGTCATCGTGCACTGTGCATGGTCATCCTCTTGCCGAAAAACGATGATCTCGGTAGTGCGTACCCGATTGGAAATGAGTCATGGGGGACGGGTCTCAGACGACCACAACGTGCCCATTTGTGCTCACAGCGGTACGTAAACCACGTAACTGAGCCATCTCTATTTCGTTCAGCGTATCCGTCGGGCTGAAAAAGCTCGTATCGTTGTCGAGCTGCGGCGTCATCGGCCGACGCGAAGGGGATTTGGATAACTCGAGATCTTTGTTAACCTTCCGCACGTTGAGGATGATACGGTTTGACAGAACGCAGGAGAGAGCGATCGAGAATCCTATAGGAATTTCCAGCCAAGTCACCTGCGGGAGGGGAAGGTTCAAGCGATTAAGTTGTGATAAACAAGTGACGTTTGACAAAGGGACGAACGGGCGCAGCAACCCAGATGAGCAGATTTGTAAGGTAAGTGGCGAACATGCTGTCAAGATAAAGGATGAGTGACAAAGCCAAGCCTCACAATCATCATGCTCACACCAGATAGTAGAAAATCGAGTCGCGAATTAGGATATTGACAAGCTGGCGTCCAGAATTGAACAAGGACCCCTCTGAGTGAAAGGCTTGGAAACCCCTAAACAAGGCGAGACCACAAAGAAAACTCTCGAACGCGAGCATGGGGATCCAGAACTTGTAGAACGAGCCAGGTACTCCATGTGGAGTACAGAAGGTGATTCCGGGTATAGGGTGGGCGACCGCTGAAACGGCATGAACGTCAACACGGTTTACCACGTACTCAGTCTTACGGACGAAAACTCGCCTGTAATGTTCGACAAGACTGACCCCATCACGGTGGCGGAGAGCGCTGATGCAGTAACGAACCCGGCCACCATCATTGCGAGAACCTTCTTGTCCAGAAAGTACAAGGCGTACAGCCTCATTTGAAGAATAACTGGGGGCAAACGCTCAGTCGAGTGGCATGCCGAACACGGAAAGACTTACTTTCAGCTATCATACCCGCGGCGAGTCCCGTCCATCCCTGCCATTTGAAGAAATTGAGGCCTTTCCAATTTCAATTTGAGGGGCTTCGTTAAGAATCAAGAAAAATGTACACATACAACTGTAGAACAGGTCATGAAGCGCCGTCAGTTGATGGTGGGCGCGTGTCAAACAGAGCACGCGAGATGCTTACAACTAATCGGAATTTGTGCATCAGCGATAGAAGGCATCAAAGAAACGCGAAGGGTGACTCACCGAGTCCGTAATGTGTGGAGAAAAAAACCCTTCAACGAAAATGAGCATTGGTCTTTCTTGTCAGGTGAAAGCCTCCTCCTCACCATAGTTGTTGTAACTGCGTAGGAAAATGATTAGAAACTGGTCGGGTGCTGTTTCGCTTATGGACTCACACGACAGAAAACAGCGTGTAGTATCGATTCTGATTGGAGGCGTTGGTAAGAAGAAGCAGGCAGATGCGCGTTGACGTACAATTACAAATAGCGCTTTCCCCACAGTCCATGAGCTTCTCTGAATTATCGCTCAGTTTAGTAAAATTGAGCGTTTCCCTCAGTAATGCGCAGTCCCTACCCAGATAAGTTCCACCTTGAACGAGCAATTATCAGCATAACTTTTTTGCCAATGAATTCAAAAAACCCACTTCTTGGTCGAAAGTGATTACTGATTAGGAACTGGGTCAGGTAGTTCTTACACTGAGAGGGGGGTTTACACACGATGGTCAAAAAGGATGATCGTGCTGGAAGAAACTGTTGGTCCATGTTAGCGGAGAAGTCCAAACCAAAAGGCCTTCAGGGACGCACGTTGTGCATATCTCGTGAGCTCAATGGCGCGAACACCCGAGACCACAAGGTCCAGTAGTGAGCTCATGGCGGCAATGCCAGAGGATGGATGCTTCACTGGTAAGGAATGGTGGGTGGGGCGTAAGGTGCAATGATAGCAAGGAGGGCCATCCGGAGTTGAACGAAGCAAGGTACCACGCTTTTATCGTTCCTCGTGTCACGACTTGCTGGGTTCCGAGTGTTGAAGGATCCGTTATGAACAGCGCCACGAAGGTATTTTTGACCCTGAGAAAATGGAGAAAATGGCTTCCGAGGGGAAGAGAATGGCGAGTTTCGGGGTAAAAAAGGCCTTTCACCTCCGGCATGAAACCAGAACTGGACATCAACCGGCGAGAATGCAAGAAGAAGAAAAGTTTCTCTCTGGCTCGGCCGGGAAACTTGTAGAGATGGGGTCGGTGTGCACGGTGGCCGTGAGGCGAGACGAACCTCATGCCCGTGAGTCCCCAAACGGTAATTCCCAATCCTTGGACTAAGTTGAAAAAGGCAATGCAAGGACAATTGGGCCATGACTATTGATTGTCTGCACACGTTCATTTGCTCCAGCTGGATAAATTCATCGCGGGAAGTTCACGTTTTCAAGAAGGTGGTCTCTGCCGGAACAGGAAAAAAAGAAGATTTTTTGATGACCTGGTGGAATTGATCAACGTTTCTTCAAAATCTTCATCAACATTTACAATGACTCATACGTTATACATAGCCCATCCCAGCTTCACTGGTTCAAGCTGGGTCCGGGGATGAGAATCATAGAGTTCGGCGCTGACCAACGCGAATGATATGTGACAGAGAAGTGAAGGACGTGGAGAAGCCAAATAAAGAATCATCACAAGCCTTTGGTAATGACCCATCTCTATCGTGGGGTTCAGCCACACTTGATGGGCGCTATGAATCCATGTCTGTAGCTATTGGAACTCAAAGAAAGTGTTCGGAAGCTTCAAATCCGTTGCTTGACCCGTCGTCGGAAACATTGTTTTTGTTCTTCGTTAGGAAATTTTCATGTTGTACCATCCTTAGCTCTCGTTTTTCATTCATTCAATTAAACGCGGGTGTGATTCCGGCTTGGCCGCTTCATTGCCACATCCTCTCTTCGATGTTCAAGGCGCCTGCAAATTGATCCTTAATCCTGAAACCAACACCGCCTCATCACTATTATCTTCGTAACAATCGGGGTGTACCACATTCCAATCGTGGCTACCCATTCATATTCACATCGTATTTACAATCGAGGCTTGCCACATTCCAATCGTAGCCGCCTTCCATCCGGTACACCATATGTATGTACAATCACATTGCCTCCACGTATCATCACGCCGCTTTCGTTCTTGAATCCGATGACGACGGCCCTTCGGGAACGGAGGAAACCAGTAAGGAGGATGACTTGCGCTTGCGAACGGACATCCTTTCATCAAAGGTCCAACGTTCCGTAGGATGCCCCTTAAAAGATCCCGCTGAAGACATTGCAGCAGAGCTCCGATCCCTTGGTACGGCGGTCGAACCTGGCACCATTTGTCGGCGTTGCATCAAGGGGGGAGTGGTTGACCGAACAGCGATACTCGTATCCACACCAACGGACGACTCATACGTCGGCCCGTTTACGACAACACTTGGACACCACGGTAACCCAACCTCGTAAGGGAGCGGCGAGTCGGTGTTTTGACCAACTACCGAATCCCTTGCGGAAATGGGCACCACAGGAGGGGCTGTCCAGATTTGAAACGCATTTGAGAACGCGACTGCCAAATCCGTAGATCCCGCCATCTTTGGGATGCTACTAATGGACGTGATGCCCTTGGCCGTGCCAGGCTGATGTCCCGTTTCGGACAATGAAACACCCAGCATATGGTTGCTGGTCGGAACCTGGTCCGAGTGTATGTTGTTGTAGCTGCATTTCATATCCCGGTCGACGATGCATCCATCTGCTCCATTCCAATAATACACCTCGCTCGCTAGGGGACCACTCCTCATCAATTTCTGGGAAAAAGACTGGTTTGGTTATGGGCTTACTAGGACTATACCCGACGATCAATCTATCATTGTGGCCCATGAGATAACACTCGCCACCAAAACTGAAGTCTGTGGACTGAGCGCAGCGAATCTGAGGTCGCAAAATCAGGTGGCCGCGCAATCTATCCACCGCCCATATTTGAGGTGGCTGTGCAATCATGATAAGTCGATGCAGTTTTTTGTTTTGTTTTAATCAATTAGGACCATGAGCGTACCGCGTTCTCGAAGGATATGACCATGCGGTTTCCACCTTGTGTAAATTTCACACTCAGAGGGCGATCGCGAAGCAAGGGAATCCGACTATCGTCCGCTTGGTAACTTCATTTTGTAAAGATGGATAAAAGAGCACTTACTGGACGATCTTCTTCGTCTGCATGTCGTATACTGATCCCATAGGTATGATAAGATCCAATTCGCGCTATGAAGAGGGGAGGAAAGACATACGTAAAATCTGATGTTCTTTCTGGACCCCGTAGCTCTCCTGCACGCCTTTGAAGGACTTCTTCAACCACGCGATCGCCACCAGAACATGGGAAGCTCTGGGTACCACCGCAATCGAACTCGTTACCAAGTCCTCAAGGACATGGGTATCGTTCACCCTTCCGTCAGTTGTATTCTGTTCCGATGAAAAAATGAACAACCCGGTACAATCTCGACCAAAGCGAGGGGGAAGATATCGCACCAGTTTAAGAATTGCACCGCCCTCGACGAGCAAAATCCCTGTGTCAACTCTGGTGAGCGAATTTGTAGGTCGCCGGTGCACTTCCAACACTCACGATTATTGTCTGGCCACGAGACATGTGTTATATTGTATTGCCCTTGAAATGCGAACCTTTGTTGCACGTAGTTCTCCGCGTCCTATTCATACTCTCGCATGAGCACGCAGGCGGTCAAAAAGGGGGTGATTTTTACCAAGGAGCAGAGAACTAGACAACTATTGAACACGACGAGAAAGCGTCGGCAGTCTGGGGCCCTGAATGACCCTCCCTCAATTTCCCCTTGAACATACACGAACAAGAAACTCACGTACCAAACAGTTTCTTTGCACATCCTGGATGCCTTGGCATGGTATATTTCTGAAAGTTGGCTGTATTCCGAATGGTTCTGCAGATCGCCAGTCAGTTTGGTAGATGCTTTAGCAGCAACAGATTGTTTCAGTACGTGTTTCGCAAAAAGAACCGTAGTTGCACGCTGCCTTCGTTTCTGGTAGCTGTGAAGCGAACCAGGTCAGAAGTTGGGAGATGCGAAGAAACTCCGAATATGACCCACATGTTAACAGCCAAAAACCCGCCATCCGGCGAGAAATCCAGATGCTGTATTTCCCCATATTGAGATAAATCAATTTCCTGAGTCGAATCTCTCGGAACGAGCAGCTTCAAGTTCGCAGAAAGGAGCTCATCGGAGCGGACTGACGAGGAGACGGAAAATTGTCGTCGGGGTTCTTGAGTGATTGTTCTGAAGGAAATCGATGGTGTGTAGTCCAAGTTGTTACCTCGATGCCCATTGACAGTGAGGGAACTTGTGTAATGCCCCGCGTCTGACCCTGCGCTTAGCGGGGAATGTGGTACTAACATTGCGTGAACCTCGCGGTAGGTCATCAAGATCACGTCGGAGACCGAGGTCGGGCTCCTTGGAGGCCCATGCAATTCGATATTGAGCGGAGGCTTCGACGGTTGCACGCTCCCTATGGTTTTCTCATATGTCGGGAAAACCCATTTCTCGTATATGACCCAGACGAAAAGACCAGCTAAGCCTGCAAGAATCAGAACGATGGCACCGGTTGCGATCGTTCCTGTGATTCGACTCTGCAAGGCGTAAGTTAAAACGGTGTGAGGGCTGGTTTGGGGATCTGCAGACCTGTCCTGTTGAGTGGGCAAAAACAGCCAGTCCTGTCAAGAACGCGACAATTGAAATTGCGAGGAAGCTTGGGGGTGAACCATGTATGAAAATCGACACGGCCAAAGGGACACGCCTTCCTCGTGAGCCACTATAAGACAAGTCAGGCACGTAACTGYGACTCGGAGTCCTCATTGTACGTACTATGTCGCTCGCAGCCAATATCTTGCGAGAAGACTGTTCAACGCCGCTCCAATGCTGAAAATAAGTGAGAGAAGCCACAAGGCGTTGACGACTGGCGCCAGGTGAGGGTCTAAAGGGGTGTTGAGAGCAGTCTGCATTGTCGTAGCTGTCACTCCGGAGAAAAACGTTGCCACCGTCGCCATGTTGAGCAGGTTCTCCGTGTGCTTCTCGTGCTGATGCTGAATCGCTGGAATTGCTGCAGTTGGTAATCCTCAGTTGGAAGGTGAGGACGCAGAGACGATGCGACACTCACTCCGAACCGCGAAACGGTAAACGTCCTCGTTCAAATTGATGAGGCCTGCGCGAAGCTCATCCGACGATTCATGGACATATTTCCGAAATGGTAATGTGCAGAGCTCGTCTGTTCACAGGGTCAGTTCGAGCTCCATTCGCGGTCAAGAGCATACCAGAATAGCCCCTGAGGCATAGCGAGCGGTACTAAAAACATTGACTCAGCGCCGAGTGGGATTTAGGTTTCAACATCTGAATGCTTACTTTCAACGATTGTTGGAACCTATCGAGGGTTTCTTGGATGTTCACGATCCTTCCCTGACATCCCCGGTGAGCGCCACATCAAAGCCACGTGGGAGGCCGAACAGTTGCTCACAACTTCATCTGTATGAAACTCAGCGATTCGAATCTGAAGCTCATGGAAAGCGTCGGCCAAAGCGTTAAGGTGCTCAGAAGCCTGCATAATGTCCTTCGTGTCAAGTTGCTGTAACTCCCTCGGATGGAGTCGCGCCTGGAGAGCCTGGGAAGGGACAACGGGCGCAGGGCCTTGACAGGTAATGACCGCGTTGTGATAAAAGAGGAGATCCACAGCCGCCAAGAGGCGTTCGACTTGCTCGACGGCTAAGATCACGCCGGACGAGCGGCCCAAGCAGGAGAATTTGGAGCAAAGATGTGAAAGCTGTAGCAATAGGCTGAGCACTTGTGTTGTTGGAGAGTCAATGTACGCACCTGTTCATGACTCCCTTGGATCGCCCTGATTTTGTTTAGAGCTTGAAATCTCCAAAGCAGTTTCACTCACGAAGCCAATAGCTGATATTCCTCCGCGGTGGTATCACTTTCTGTCGGGATGGAAACTGGACCACCGCCAGGGGGAACGTTTGCGAAAGAAGCTGCCATGGGGGATCTGAGTCAACATGCTGGAATCACGATGGTTTATCAGGCCATCAACTTAGCGCTCATTTACAAAAAGTTGTCCCACGTCTGTCAGTGATTCGAGACAGGCACTGCACGATGCGATGACCAGTGAAATAGCTGTATAACATTCCTTTGAACAACTTTGGAAGAGTAGGTAACAATACAGCAAAGTTCAACAGGAGCGTCAAGGGAGGCATACGAACAGATGGTTCAAGCCAGTCAGTGGTCTTCGAGCACCGTTTTTCATATTCACTTCCGCCCACGGACAAACTGCACATGTGACCCAGAGCATATTCTGGAGTGACTTTTCGGCTCATTAACGAGTTTGTTGTATTCAACGTTCAAAGGACAGATAGGAATTGCGTTGGCGACGATCTGGTGACCTCCTTTGGGACAAGGGATGGATAATGTTTGGAGAACAACAGAATGAGATCTATTGTTGGTTCCAACTCGGGCTGAGTTAAAAATGTGAGCTTCTTGTGGGTTGACCACCCTGGAGATAATACTCAACATACTTGGAAAAGCTCGACACTTTCCATTTCGATATCAGTACCACGGTACAAAGATGGTACACAGAAATGTGAGCAAGTGAACGTATCACTGATCAAAGCAAATTACGCTTGTTGAGCCTTGATATCGTTCAATGTTGCCAATGAACATAGCGATTGGGGTGTTGCGACTTCGCCATATCATCTCTCCTATAACCCTTCAAGAACTGGGCTCCAAGACATTTTTTTTCTATACAGCAAGGAGAAAGTCATTACAGTGGCATTAAAAGTAGGGTGAAGTTCGACGTCGACGTTGGGGAGCAAATGCAAGGGGAGCGAGGTCCGGTCAGGAGGAAGTGAACAGCCGACGAACATCAACAAACAGCAATAAACCGGAGTTGACCGACAATCAATCATCGATCATCTTCGGCAGGACTGTTGGGTTCGAACTTCGAAGGACCGACATATGTACATAGTATCGATGCTGTTCGGGTTCTCATAGCCGCTTTTTTCACTGTCAGATACTTATGCCTCGGAAGACAGCTGTGGTGACTGGCGCTTCTCGTGGTATCGGACGTGCGATAGCCTTGCGCCTCGCCAAAGATGGTTATGACGTTGGAATTAACGATGTTCACCCAGAGCAGGAGAGCCTTCACCTCCTCGCGCACGAGATCGAAGAGGCTGGCGTTAGAAGCCATGTTCTCATCGCAGATGTCTCATCTGATCAAGAGGTGGAGGCGATGGTAGAGTCCATGGTTAAGGAGTTTGGCCGTCTTGATGTGGTGAAACGGGTTTCTCAGTTCTGTTTGCAGTCCATATCGAACTGACGTCAAATTCCAGATGATTGCCAACGCTGGGATTGGTCCCATTAAACCCTTGATTGAAAGTTTGTTCTCGCCTCTCTGGTCATACATTTTTCACTGACCACGCACAGCGACCGCTGAAGAATGGGATCACGCTTTCGCCGTTAACGCTCGAGGGGTTTTCTCATGCTACAAATATAGCGCCAAAGTCATGATAACTCAAGGGACAGGGGGTAGAATCATCGGCGCGTCCTCATCTGCTGGCAAACGTGGTACGTTGACTAAGGTTCATAACACCACACCTGGCACGAATTCATCACGGTGCAGGTGAAGCTGGTATCTCTGCATACTCAGCAACCAAGTTTGCCGTTCGCGGACTCACACACTCTGCGGGTTGTGAAAGGGTTTCTTCTCTACCCCGACAAAGTCTGATATCTTTTTTTATCAGCCATGGAGCTCGGAAAATATGGCATTACGGTCAATGCTTATGCACCTGGTCAGTGACGCGCCTCTGCCCCTCTATAACGGTTGACAGTCCTTTCCAAGGTGCCATAGACACGCCCATGAGTACGCTTTTACTTCCTCAGTCCGCGAGCAACTTGATAGACACAGCCCAGTGAGGTCTGGCCTTGGCGCAAACCCTAATCTTCTGGAGATGGTGTGTCATCTTTCTTTGTGAGAGGTGTTACTAACGTGAAAGTCTCCAGCAAGCGGCTATGAGCCCTATGAATCGTCTTGGGACTCCCGAAGAAGTGGCTGGGCTTGTGTCGTACCTCGTTTCTGACGAGGCTGCCTTCGTTACGGGTGTGTTAATTAATCCCCAGCAGAGAGCATGGGGCACTGACCCTCCTTTGATATCCCTTATATCAAGGACAAACTGTCAGTTCGCCCTTCACCCTTCGCTGCTTGATCGTTCTTACAGAGCTTTTATCAGATCCTTATCGCGGGGGGCCGAAACTTGTAGAACGTCAAAATCGCTCGAATTTCCTCTTGTGAAAATCTAATGCTGTCCGTTCGTTGATCTGTACCGCCTTTCCTGAAACGGAACTTTGTTCTATCCTTTTGGAATGAACGACACTTTTGCCTTGGGGTACAGTCGTTTCCTTCGAAAAGGTGACCCGTTCTCAATCGGGTGTTGAAAGCTCGCCTCACTTGTTTAGGAACCCATCACTTTCCCGGGGGTGCTAAGAATGCGCCGTGGACTTTCAACGATTTGTCTTTGGCTCACTTCTGTCATTTCATGAGAGCTCAAGAACCGTTTTTGCCCAACAACCAAGCTCGAAATCATCACAAAAGAGGGTAAGAGCCCAGAGATTCGGTATATCGCCGTTCGTGGTCAAGAGTGGTATGAGTTTGCACGGCTACAATTGCTCATCACACCAGAAACGAATAGTCACCCGGAGAGATCGACATAGTGCCAGGGTGTGGGATGCTCTTGCCTTCCCAATTCGTTCCCTCGTGAGATTTCCAGCGATGTCACCGCAAAAAATGTCAAGCAAAGGGGTGAGTGCCATTCCTTTCCACAAGGAGTGTACAAGTCAGCTCCTCATTTTTTCCATTAGGAAACAAAACACGGTCTAAGCCTCCCTGTCTCCAAACTTGTAAGGATCTACCCGTGCGTGTTCCGTCAACTCGGAATCTGCCATATATCGTGATCAGATGAAAGTCAGGTTGTCACCTACACTGTACAAGGTGTTCGTGTTCATCATGTCTCTTGTTCCATATTCGCTCATCCGCGTTTGGGTATGCCGCCCTTTTTCACGATATGGTGCGAAGCCTTTTAAGGCGGACTCCACTTAAATTGGCGCTTTATAAAAACATCTCCTTCACTGACCTTTGCGTCTATCATTATCTAACACCACTTCAAGGTAAACTATTATGACAAAATCCCGGGTTGCCCTTGTCACTGGCGCTGGAAGCGGGATGGGGTGGAAGATCGCGCTCCGCCTCGCGCGCGATGGCTTAGACGTTGCGATAAACAACCTCCCTCGATCTGCCTACAAGTTACACCTTCTCAAAGCCGAGATCGAGAAAATTGGCAGGAAGGCGGTTATAGTGATTGCCGACGTATCAGACGATTTGCAGGTGAAAAACATGGTGGAAGAGACCGTGGAGCGGTTGGGAGGGCTTGACGTGGTGAGCCACATTTTTTGCGCATATTGAGCTCGTCGAGGACTCACAGTTTGCATTCAGATGGTAGCGAACGCTGGGACGGACACAGCTGGTTTTCTTGTGAACAGTAAGATACCTGCGCTCGTTTGGTTTGGTTTCTACCTTTAGTTAACCAACTGTCGAATAGCCACCGTTCAAGATTGGGATAACGTTTTTGCGACCAACACTCGCGGAGTGTTTCTGTGTTACAAGTACGCCGCCATTCAGATGATTGCCCAAGGGCGAGGGGGTAGGATCCTCAGTGCGGCATCGTTTCTGGCAAAACAAGGTACAAGGATCCGTTCGTGCGGACGAGTGTTTGCCTTAAACGGTCAAATTTGATAACTCAGGTCAACCTTGTATTGGCGCGTACTCTGCGACGAAGTCAGCTGTGCGTGGTTTGACGCACAGTGCTGGTACGTGAAGGCTTGCACAATCGAGGAATGAGCCCTGATGCAAATGAATGAACAGCGATGGAATTAGGAAGATATGGAATCACCGTCAACGCTTATTCTCCAGGTATGTCAATAATTCCTTCCATTTACCAACTGTTAACCTTAACTACAACGATTCGTTATCAATTGCAGGCGCAATTGATACGCCCATGAGTGAGGCTGCTGACTATTTCTTCACAACGTCATACTGAGATCTCCTTAAGTCCACAGGGGAAGCGATGAGTTCGGAGGCGGGGATTCTATCATTACAAGCGTACGTGTCCCTTGCCGCGCTTCTTCCCGGTTGACTCAGCCATCATAAAGGAATCTGCGAAGACGGCGATTGGAAGAATCGGGCAACCGGAGGAAGTGGCAGCGTTGGTGTCCTACCTGGCCTCGACAGAGGCTGCTTTTGTCACTGGTGAGCAGTTATTGATTTGTGAAGTCAATGTTTCTAAACACCTGATTAGGGCAAACTGTAAGTTGGCACATCTTTGTCAGAAGTTACAATCTGATAAATTGTACCAATCACGTTCGAAAGATCTCTGCAAACGGAGGGAGACATTTAGATTGAGGATCGTTTACATCTTTAGGCCAGATTTGCTCAACTGAACGTACGGGGGGGAATGAATGGCTTGCCTATTAGAACAACAGGAATGATGTGTGGTGAGGCCGAAATGGTGGCTGAACGTCCCATGAAACAACGACAGAAATGTGTACTCGCCTTCTTCAATTGATCTCCCGAAGACTGTTTACCTTGATTTCCCCTCGATCCCCTCGATTTGCCACACCACCAAGTGGATAATCATTGATAAGCGCGCGCCTCGGGATCGGCTCCTCCGCACGCAGTCCCATGACTTGTAAGGATCTATTCTAGCAAAACTCCTCAATTCGAAATCTGTCACCAAAGATACGATCAGATGCGTGTCAGAGGGCTTTCCATGCTATATGAAGAGATACGCGGGCCCATCATGTCAATGGTTCCGTCATCACATACCCGTGATTGACGGCTCCCAAAGCTCCCATGATCAGTCATATAAAGTGAAATGTAGTGCTCACCATAAAACAAGCCCCTGCTCCCATTCATACCATCACTTTCACGTAAATCAACACTTTTCCAATGGCCGAAACTCGTGTCGCTCTTGTTACTGGCGCCGGACGCGGAATGGGCTGGTCGATAGCTCTTCGTCTCGCGCGTGATGGCCTCGATGTCGCGATCAACGACCTTCCTAACTCTGTGAACGAGTTAAACCTACTCCAAGCCGAGATAGAGAAGATTGGAAGGAAGGCCCATATCGTAGTGGCAGACGTATCAGACGATTCACAGGTAAAGAACATGGTAGATGAGGCCGTCAAACATTTGGGAGGACTGGACGTAGTACGTTTGAATATAACCTCAGTCTTTCCATTCCAAAAATTCAACTTTTGCTCTAAGATGGTGGCAAACGCTGGAATAGGTCCTGCGAGCCTTATCATTGATAGTGAGTTCTCGTTCGCTCCGATCATGCCTGGTTCGCTGATAACTTGTCCAAAAGCTACTGTCCAAGATTGGGACCATGTTTTTGCCATCAATGCTCGGGGGGTGTTTCTCTGCTACAAGTACGCCGCCATCCAAATGATCGCCCAGGGACGCGGTGGGAGGATCCTCGGCGCGGCCTCGTTTTTGGCAAAACAAGGTATGGGCGATTGTCTGTGTAGGTTTGTGAGTATCTTGAGCGACGGGACATGATTCAGGCGAACCCTTCCTTGGTCCTTACTCGGCGACGAAATTTGCCGTGCGCGGTTTGACTCACAGTGCGGGTGTGTGAGGACGTTTCTACGTCGATGTTTCAAGCTGATGGGTTTGTAGCCATGGAATTAGGCAAACACGGGATCACTGTCAACGCTTATGCACCAGGTGAGTAACAAGTTCGGTTGATGGTCATCTGTTAACAAGGCCCGCTTCGTCATTTGTTACAGGGGCAATCGATACCCCCATGAGTGAGGATGTCATTTGATTCCCCGCAGTGTCATGCTCAGAGTGCTCTCAAAGTCCGCAGGGGTAGCGCCGAATTTGGGGACGCGGAGGCCATCATCATCAGTGTACGTGACGATATGTACCTTGTTATAGCTTGCCGTTAAGGTCTTATCATTGCTCTTGCACAGGAAGCTGCAAAGACGGCTGTCGGGAGGATAGGACAACCAGAGGAGGTGGCAGGATTGGTTTCCTATCTCGCTTCAAAGGAAGCTGCGTTCATAACTGGTGAGTTAATATAAGTTGTGACACGAATGGCCTGCTTACTGTTGTTGCAGGACAAACTGTAGGTGCACGCACGACATCAGTGGCATCATTACTGACTCAACAATTTCCAGATTTCCGCAAACGGGGGAAGACATCTGGACTAACATCAGACATGTGTCCTGTAGCCGCTACATACTCAGAGTGCTTTGAGAAGCAATGAAAAATTACTGAGTTGTCGACACGTTGAGACCTCCCCGAAATGAGTTCCGAGAAAACCCCGGTTAGTTCTCACGGTTCAAAGTTTCATCAACAACCTGTCACATGTCGCATGTCACAACACCAACGGTCCCACTCCCACGTATCCTCTGCTTCGAGATTCGAGCATCCTCAATATTACCTTTACTCGCCTTCACTCTGATCCTTGGTACTCACAAGCTTCACAATGCTGAAGGTTCTTGTTGAGGAAACAATTCCTTTGAACTTCATCCACAAATTTTGCCGATGGATTTTTCCGGCACCGACAGCCTTCCTTCCTCCCCTTATCCCGTGGCCAATTGGTTGTCTTGACTTCTTTTTAATCGCA
Organism: Macrocystidia cucumis; assembly: GCA_001179725.1. Taxonomy (NCBI): domain Eukaryota; kingdom Fungi; phylum Basidiomycota; class Agaricomycetes; order Agaricales; family Macrocystidiaceae; genus Macrocystidia; species Macrocystidia cucumis. The sequence goes on along the minus strand of CEMH01202620.1, from coordinate 2,735 downwards.
GCACTCACTTCCAACGATCAGGATTTAGGCGTCTCCCTTGCCTTTCCGCGAATTCCGTGCCGCGTGTGTGGTCTGTGTTTGCATTGCGAACTTTTGATCTGTAACTCTTCAGGTTGGCCTCATTCTCGAAGTCAACCCGGCACCACCAATGCTGTGTTTGATGCAAGATTGATGCGCAAACATGTGTCAGTTGAGTGTTTCAGCGAGCTTGTCGTCAGAGCCTGACCTTGGAAAGCGAACTTGCTGACATTAAAGTGGCAGGGTAAACCCTTTTGACCGCATGTTTATCCATTGCATACTTCCAAAACCTGAGATGGAACGAATACGCGTTTTGCTTTCATGGCGTACAAATGCCGTTTGGCATCACTCGCTAAATTCGCGGCGAAAGTCAGTGATATTAATGTTTAAACGTGACCAATGTATCTCCTACAGACGTGTCCTGGTCCTTGAACTCGCATTCCGATGCCCGTCATGCGAAGTCACAATATCGGATCTTGCTGAGTGCCTCCACCACGTTTGGTCGAGTGGTGCCAAATCCTTTTCCCACTAGCGCGGAAGCGCCTTCGGCAACTCCTGTGACTGACGCCAGGGAAGATGTCCATTTAATATCTGCGGTCTTGCTCACGTTCTGTTTCTGCCAATTCAAAACCGCATGGCTCCTCAGACCTTGTTTCCGGATCTTTATTTGCACCTTTCGCGACTTCAAAAGCGTAACAGAGTTCTCTCTTACATCACCTAGTTTGGCTCAATCCTATTCTGTTTCGCTTCCTTTATCGGTTTGAGAGGTGCAAATGCTTAGCTCTAGCCAGTTGCTGAGCACAGGAGGCGGCGAACGCGTGACATGATTGTTCAAACGTTCACCGCTCATCGGCGCCCTGTGTCCGAGTCTACGCGGTCGTACAAACTCGGTTCTAGATGGTCCCATCTTTGCTAGATCCGAAAGGTCAAGCTTTCCATTCGTTCCTCATCTGATTCAGGTCAGTCAGATCCCTTGATGATTTCACGAAGGTCCCATACGTTCTCCACATGGTTGTTATAAATTGTGGGTCCCGTGTACCTCTTCAAGTGGGCAGCTCGCTGAAACCTCAATTGGTCTGCGCGAAGGGTTGCCAAAATGTTGCAATGCAGGGCAATATCAACAATGTGGGGGTTGTCCACGAGGTTTCCCATTTCGCAGCTGATTTTCTTCGGCGGCCCTCGCCTTCAATTCAGGGGAAGAGTCCTGGTACCATCTTTAAGCTTGAGCATGGCTATAAAGCACAGCGAACGCTCGTTGAAATCGTCAACCATTTGTTGAAACAACAAACTCCGGAGCATGGTCAAACTCGCTTCTTTCCTCTGTGTTGCTTTGTCTTTCGCTACGGCTACCGTAGCGACCCCTTACAAAAGGACTATTGCTCAAATCCGTGCTGATGTCGCAGGAATCTCTGCGAGAATCACTGCATTGGACAACGCGATCACAGCTTACCCTCTTAGTGGCGGTAGCCTAGCAGGCGCATTGGTGCGTGAGAACTCAGTTGGCTTCTTGGAAGCACCATCCTAAACGTCCGATGTTGGCAGAACATACACACCCAGTCAGCTGCAATTGTTACCGCTTTGGACAGCGCTACTGTGAACATCATCGTAAGTATCTTCTCTCCTAAAGTTTGGAAATCTGCGACTTATCGCACATGCAACAGTCTACAGGTCCACACGGTGATGAAGACGGCGCATTGATCTTAGCAGATATTCAAGCCTTTGAACCTGCCATTCTCCATTCTTTGGTCGAAATTGTCAAGAGACGAGCTGCTTTCGCCGGTCAGCAGACTGATTTATACGTCGTATATATTTCTAACTTAAAAGAAAAACTTCTTCTGTTTCTAGCGCTTCCCCTCGGGAATGTCGTGCTCCTGGTTCGCCAAGACCTGCAGAAGTTGGGAGTCTCCACCGGCGCTTTTGCAGACTCGCTCATTGCTAACACTCCTGTAAGACTTCCCTGTCTTTACGAGATACACCGCCGTCTCACCTCCATGATAATCGCCAGACCCATCTCATCCCTGCCGCGGTTGAGATTAAAGCTACGGTGGGCGACGCGATCACTGCTGCTGTCGCTGGGTACTCTTGACCAGAAATCGAGTGATCTTTCATTCCCATATAATCTTTTTTAACTGTGTAAAAGTGTGTGTTTGTTGAAACGAAATTTTTTTCTTGTGGTCGCGGCCCGCTGCGCACCATTTGTTCGTGGTGGCGTCCAGCCGCGCGAAGCTCTTAAAAAAAGCTGGACATGAGAGAAACGAAGACTTCCAGGGCCTGTTTACCCTCGTTCTGTTCTTTCTTTCTTTTCAAAAAGAACAGAACGAGGCAGAAACATTTGCAAGGCACCTTTCCTGAGTTGGAAATGCTCGGCAACACCCGGAAGATTTTTGATGCTGAGCACTTGGTAACATCCGTTGAGAGTGACGACGTCGCTTTCCGATTCTGCGACATTCTCTGCTACGCTATCAAGTCTCAAATATGATGCTTTCAGTGCGAAATAGTGCACTGATATATTCGAGGTTGTACGAGATATGCCATCTGCTTTTTATCTGCACTTCCGACCCATTTCTTCGCGAATATCCAGGCTTCCCTCCCCTCCAAAGCGCAATTGATGCACACTTCTGTGAAAAGACAAGCGTCCGAAGTGGGCGAAGGGGGGGTGTTCAACTCATGATTCAGGTTGGAGTTCCTCTTTTAACCCGTCTGAACGAATTTTGTTG
>CEMH01202619.1:0-16462 GCA_001179725.1 Macrocystidia cucumis | reverse complement strand
TAGAGGTATCAGCTGGCTATGGTGGAGCGTTGGTACTGATCAGTTGGAAGGAGTTTTTTTTTGGGCTCTCTACTCCGGCGAGCAAAAAGCCCCCCAAGCCCGAGTTTCCTAAGTTCTATATCTGTCCTCATCAGCTTCCCGAGTCTCGTGTCAAGGTTTTGAAGATGTCAACATTCTCTGACGACGACACGACAAATTGGAGATAATGTTTGGTTCGCGATCTGCTGATGAGAGAGGGGTGGCATATTCAATGGCATCATTGTCCCGACCTCCGAAGGTCCCGAGAAGCAGGGACCTTCACACACACATGGCTAGAAGACGAAGGTCGGAAGCCAAAGCATCCATACATACCTTTACCGAGGAGAGGAGTAAGAGGAGCCCTTGGATGGGATGAAGGGATCTAGCTGAAGGTTTCTCAACTCAGTTTTGCCCTTTTTTGTGCTGCCAAGGCCAAAAAGCAGTTGAAGGCAAGCGACCGAAGTACTAAGTACCGACGCGCCACGCTGACTAGATACTTACTATCGTTCGATGCTTCGCGGCACAAAACGAAAGATGACGACCCGTTTACCCTTTTCGTGAGCGAGACCACCCCCCGCCAAGGACTGCGGAACATTATAAATACGTCGAGATAGGAGCGCGCCAAGCACATTCGTTAGTTTGACAGTGAGGTTAAGCGAATTCGAAAGAGTTCCCTATCTCTTCCCCGCACGCCCAGAGAGAGATCGCTGTCAGTTGATCGCTTTCGTTTGCCACCGGAGGCGTTTGTGTATCGAACTTGGCCTATGAGCTCATGGCTTGGTACAGCGCCAAGCCGAAGCCCAAGAAAAACAGGTGAAACTAGCGATCAATGTCGGTACAAGGAATCTCCTGCACGAAGGAAGAAGGGAGCCGCTTCTAGGTTGCCAAGCGCCCTAAAGTAGTAAGCTCGGGACGGGGGAGAACAGCGGAGAACGACGTTGACGGATTAAGTGAATGACCTTCGGAGGGCCCCATCACGAACTGGTTTGAGTTGGCTGGGCTGGTTGGTGTTGGTGTTGGTGTTGATGCTTGCCAACGATTCGGATGAAGGTAAATCTAAATCCTTTTCCACAGTCAAGGCTTGGCGGGAGACTTTAAATTTTGCTGTTGACAGCTGCCTTTTCGTTCCGATGTTTCGTGCCATATACCGCCATTCCCATTGGGCATCTCGCCCTAGACGTGTGCATATGATGGCTGGCCTTTTGAAGGCAAGAAAAGTTGTGGAGCTCGGTGGGCGAAACTCAAGCCGGAGCCTGCGTCCCTCTCAAGTACGTGGTATCGTGGAAGTTGTGATGGTCCAGCCAACATCTGAAATGAAGGGCTAACGGTGTCCAATGCCACTAAGCTGTCTGGAACTTGAACATCAGTCAGCTTTCGCCACGAGGAAACATCAGATTGCCTCCGCAAGCGCTAAGTCTCTGCTGTTGTCTTCCTCCCTTTTCTTGGTGTTTTCATCTATGCTCATTGGTTTTATACCACATGCTGATCACCTTGTTCGCTTGTAAAGCCCAGCCACTCAAAGGACTCCGAAATACGAACTTCACAAACTCAGGAACAATTGGGGGTGAGAAGAAACCTTGAAGCAGCTGGATAAATCATTCTCGCTCTTCCCTGATAATAAGTTGCGGACTGTCCACTTTCGCGGAGTGAGCTCTTTGCGCCTTGACACGAGCTGCCACATTGTCATCAACGCAGATTATCCATAACGCCCGAAGGAAATTGCAACTCACGCCTCCCGGCCCCAATTCCCAGAAACTTTGAACTTGTCAAACCGTTATTCCCAACTCCCCATCAACAAGACCGTCGCGGTTGCATAGGTAAGCGACACGAGGCCCGTTTCGGACCCCTTGAAGTTGATTTCCTGATGGCACGACACACATGTACGTTCACAATTCTCAACGCGTTCAATTTGAGTTTGATCAGTCGTCGGCAGTATCCTGAGAACCTTGACTAACATATTGTTCGTGTTTCGCGGCCCACGTACGAACATTACCACCGACCGCGACATGTCCTGGAAACGATTACGGTACGCGGCGCACCCGATATCACTGTATCTCAGTCTCAGTTATATCCACCGTTGTCACCGTTGGACCACGTTTCCTTAACCCTTCTTCGAATTACGATCGGACAGACAAGTGCCTCCACGTCCTTCCCAAGAGCGAAAATTGCTGCCATGTCAGTCCTGCGGCATTCAACGAGGCGCGCGCACCCCACGAAGTTGATAGATCGAGAGACTTCAATAACGTACCTCATCAATTATGTACGTCAATTTGTTCCCTCCATTTTCCGAACAAACACGAGGTGGGTTGGTCTGTGCGCTCTCTTGAGGCCGCCACGAACCAACAACGCACGAATCATTCAACATCTCAAGGGGTGTGCCTTTCAAAAAGGAGAAAAGGCGAAACGGAAACATCACAAAACAGGTGTCCCCAATCCGCCCTATTCAAATTACGACAGAACGACCACGTTTGCAGTCCTTATCTATAGTTCATCCCTGTCATGAATGCTTGACTTGATCTTCCGTTTCCCAGCATCAAACTTCTCGATGAGAACAACCCGCTTTTCGCCAAAAGGTCTGTCGGAGGATCAGCGTTTGCAATCACACCCAGTTTTTTTTTTCTTCGTGCGACCTCGCTCAGCCCCTCTCACACACCCTGGGCCATCGCAAACTTGGCGCAGAAGAAGCTTTCGGACCGTCGTCTCCGCCGCTCACCGACCACCTCCATGGGTATGAAGAAGGAAGAGAAGGGAACGACTCCCTAAATCGTTGGTTAAGCTCGCACAGTGGGATCCCAGACTCATAATAACGTCATATCAATGCAAGGATAGCCTGTGTCCAAAAGGACACAGATTGGTGACATGGGCACATAAAGACATCATAAGAAGTCGTCAATCCGAGTAGACTTTTCGTGAAAACCATATCCTCTCACACCACAACCGGTCTCCCCGACGCCGTCTATGACTTTGAGCCCCCGTATAAGCTACGCAATTCTCACTTGAGCTAATGAATTCACAAGTTTGTCGCCGGTGACGGTGACGGGAGTTGAGAATGTAAAGATGGGCTGTTGCACCTAGATCTTGGAATCACATCTGTCTTCCACACTCCCTTACGTAGGAGGTTGCACGTTTCCTTCAAATCACACACAAAGTTGGAGGCAGCCATGTTTTAGCTTTAGCACCCTTACAACCTGTAAATGGAGCTTTGGAAACAGCAATTTGGCCTCACTCAGAACGCTGCAATCGGTACAAAAGCACCGCCCGTGGTGCACGGATTTTTGACCCTACCTTTCTAAATCACTCCGCTCGAGGCGACTTTGTTACCATTGCCAGGTGATTGAGGGACCCCTGTGCTTTGATTCATGCTGTGCTTCCGACGCCTTGTGTTGTGAGTGTCAGGATTAGCTCAACCGGTACATGATCCGCGCGACGCGAACATTTCACGCCCTCTCAAGCCCAGAACGCCTTAAGGTATCAGTGTCATGAGAACCACTTGCGCAAGAAGGCAACCTTTTCAGATCTCCGCCGAAAACTGAAACGGCCAGTTAGATTTTCAAGGTTCGGTATCAACTACGAACGGGAATTATAGATAGAAACACAAATTAGATCAAGCAGTGTACATTTTCCCCTTGGAGTCCGAGTCTTCTTCATTGCTATTCTTCTCCGATTGTTGAACGGTCTCCACAGAATCAGAATCTGGTTCGTGCAAGTTGGATTGAGGGCCAGTATAGTGGCGATGGGCGCCTAGAATATACCAGACGCTAACCAAACAGTTAGTGAAGGTCATGAATAAGAATCTATGACTGTGGGCTTACAAGGAAAGGACGACCACGCCCACGGTGATTACCTTTTTGAGGTTTGAGTGAGCGAAGGAGTGGAAACATAATGTGATACATTTACTCACCGAAGCGTAATTCATGTTTTGAGCGGTCACAGGGAGTATCGTAGGCAACGAGAAGATGATGCAAATGAAGATCGTCCAGGTTACACAAATGGTATTTGTGATCCAACCAAGCCAACCATCTCCCATATAGAACGGACCGGGCTTGAAGTTGACCTCGGGATGGTGCTGGAATATCCGACGAAAAATGATGGGTATGATGTAGCTCAGGTCTAGAGCCATGGCTGTGAGGGAGAAAATAGCATTGGCAGCAATCGGGCTGGCGAGGTCGAGGAGGCCAGGAAGAATGCTGACGAGAGTCGTGAAAATAATTGCTCGGATAGGTGTCATGGTTGTTTTGTTATTCTTGCCGAAGTAACCACGATCCGGAAGACCTATTAGTCGCCGATGTCAACCTAAATCTTGAGTGAGAAAAGAGGACGTACCTCGATCGCGACTGAATGCGTAAATAGTTCGTGATGCCGCTTGCAATGCCGTTTGCACGACAAAAAAAGCTGTTAAGCAGACGAAAAACTGTCTGGCTTAAGTGCGACGACCTACACGAACAGGAATCGAGGTCAACTCACCCACAGAACAAGCGCCCCAGCTTTGCCCATGCGCAGAACCATTATCTAACGGTCACAACGGTGAGATATTGGATGTAAAAACACATCGAATGTTGCCAACCTCCAAAACAGCAGAACCAGAGGGTCCAGGGAGATTCTCTCTGAACAGGCCAGGTCAGCATGAGATTTTGTCAGTCTGTAGTGGCTTACAGTGGACCAGAGCAGATTATCAAAACGATGTTCAGCAGCCAACCAATTAGACCTGTGCCTACGACGGCGATAAATATGGCGGATGGGGCTAATAACCTGATAAGTTATAGATTTCGGAAGAGGGTTTAGTATCCTCTTACCGGCATAAGCTGCCCTCTGAACTTCCTCTCTGCCAACCAGATCAGTTCGGTTTGAAGGTTAAACGTTAAAAAAGTGTTTACGAGATGTGAGCGGTAGCGTCGTAATCCTAAAACTTGCGTCAGGAGGGGTCAAGGGTTGACGTTGTCAACAACTTACCGTCATCTAGGATGGCTGTTCGTTAGCGAAAGGTTACATCTTGGTTAACCATGGGACGTACCGTCCACTGGACGCTCAGAAGGCCAAAAAGGAACGCAATTCCTGTATTCCAGCCGCCTGTCTGATTAACCAGTCCATCGGAGCCAAAGACGTATTTTGCAGGATGCATCTCTGACCGAGGAGTTGTCGCAAGCAGAACGATGATGATAACTGACAACGAATTGGTCAGGAGTAATAGAAGAATGTAAGGAAAGATAATTACGGAAGGTCGTTCCAAGGTTGACGAAGACAAAACCCTTCGTCAGCTTCGCTAGATATCGTGTCGAGAGGGAGTTCTGGAGGACGGATTGTGCTGTTTGCACGATAAGCTTCTCTGGGCTAGATGGCTTCTCACTGACCAATAGACCGTGGAAAACGAGCAACCCGCAAAATAAGCCAACAACTGCCCCCTTCGCATCGTTTGTCAGGCACTCAAGCCGGGAAATTCAAGTCGGGAACAAAGCCATACGTACCGAAGAGACTGAAGTTTGTTCTCCCTGACAGATATGTTAGCCTTGGCTCGGGATCGCGTGCAAGGGACTTACTTTTCCAGCGACAACAGCAGCCCAGATCATGGATGAGAGACCAAACTCCGTCGATGAGATTCCAGCAATCTGCCCTGTGGCAGAAATGGGGGGTCAACACGTATTTTTAATAAATCACTTGACGGGTATCAACCTAAGATGTTCAACCAACCAACCAACCAACCAACCTTATTGAAACTTCAGTCGTGAATTTCAATTACGAAAAAGTAGCATTCATACCCTTGCTCTGTATTTCTTCGGCGTGAGTTGGGCAGATGCGGTGTACCTGAATGAATTTGAACGTCGTTCTTTCGTCAACTGAGATGCTACTCACATTCCACCACAAGTCGGATACGCGCTGACAATCTCTGCGATACTCGCCCCCAATGTAAAGCACATTGTCGCTCCCAAGATCCAACACCAGACGACCTGCCATGTCATTTGAGTGAGAGATTGGCAAATTTTCTGCAAAAATGTTGCCCACCGTCGATGGTCCCCCGAGAGTCAAGGGCGTATTGAATGTTGTCGCCACACTGGAGCAAAGACCCTAGTACATATTTGCGTCCTGTGAGAACAAAAACAGATATCCAGAACGGTGTTGACGAACCATGATACTGAACGCAAAACTTATCTATCATTGCACCATCTCCATTTTAGCAGTATTTTGAACAGAAAAAGAGGGAGGTCATACCGTCGCCAGATTTGAAAACTCGCGCTTGAATGATGGCTTGTAGCCCAATGCGAGGAGCTCCTTGTCATCATCGTCAGCGTTCTCGAACGAGGGCTTCTGGTCGAAATCTGTGTTGCTCATGGTGTTGACGCTTCAAAGGCGGCTTCTGTGGCGCTATATAGCCGACGATATCAGCAGGTTGGAGCAGTGGAGAATCGTCAGGTGGGTCAGAAAGATCACTGCGTCGCGAAAATAGCGTCTTGGGGCAGGACGAAGATATGGACTCCCGCGTAGTTACCCAAGCGATATTGGCCAGATGGAGACGCGCTATTCGTTGGAAATTGGTGCGACATCGGACTTGGGGATATATGTAAAATAAGTATTGGCTTGAGCCCCATTTTGCCGGTGTTGATGGCTTGATTCACATGCTCACTGGTCAGCCGACCCTTCCTCAATATAGGACACCTCTAGCAATCTTCTCTTTCTCCTTATCTCGTCTAAGTCCATCAGTAAAAGACCTTATCGCATGTTCCAGGCAATCAATGTATTTGTCGTAATCCCATAAACGACGTGCGCTTCGTCGGCCACAAGATTTTCCGGCGCGTCGCCATTGAGCTTCCGCCAGCATTTTTTTACTTCCGCCCTGACCGACGCGCTGGCGTCTAAAGTGAACGCAGGATGTTACGCATCAGATTAACTCTGGCACTTTAGTATTGCACAAAACGATACAAGAAATCATTCTGGTGGGTATCGAAGACAGCGAATCGAGAAAATTCAGTTGCTAGCAGTAGCTACAAGTAGAGTCCAAGGATCATCGTGAAAGATGGTATGCAAATAATTTTAGGTCAAATGGAAGGACGAAGTAAACGCATGTGTTGTGTTTGAACTTTGAAGGATTTTGACGGAACAGAGCGAAGATGGGGACCGTCACAAGAAAAGTACAAGAAATGAGTTTTTTCAAACCTTATTGGGTTCCCCCAAACTCTCCTTACGCCGGCACTGGAAGTAGACTTCTTCTCTTGACACTCGCCGGTGTGGATGTTTCAACATTCTCCTTCTCCCCCCGCTCACTTCCGCTTACACTCGTGGTCGTCGATGTCGGGCTCGTAACCGGCTTCAACCCTCTCCTCGCCACTACTGCCTGATCCATAGTCAAGGAAGACACTCGTCTGTGCGCGAGAGACGCGGTGTTGTTGAGTGCGGTCGGCTTCGCAGACGTTGATGCCGATTTAGATAGCGACGAATTTCTCGCAAGGGGTGTGGGCGTTCCCACTACAGACACACGACCTTTCACAGGCGGTGGGGGACCCATTGAACCTTCGACAGTTGCCCTTGTGGTTTTGAATGAGGAGATTGGTGTGGTACGTCCACCAGAAGATGCCGTCGAGTTGGTGTTGTTGATCCGAACACTCCTGCCAAGGGCGGACGGCTTGCCGCCCACTGTCGATGGGGTTTCAGTAGACGCCTTGCGCTCTCGTGTTCCGGATTCAGAGGTGACAGAAGGAGGGCGCGAGGGTCCTGGGGTTGTGAAGATAGCCGAATCTCGACGGTTTGCCATCTTGGAGGGTTGAGCGGGGGTACTGCCTGCAGTTCCACGCAATCCAAGTTTTCGTTTGATCTGAACATGACAGAAGTGAGCATCCAAAGGAAAAGGTCAGACTGAGAGATATGCTCACCAATTCCAACTCTTGCTGCTTCGAGTCCAGAGCGATGTTCAGACCCTGCAGGTCCTCCTTGTCCTGAGAACGTTGCTTCGTGATTTGCAAAATTTTGACTTCTTTATCCGCGCTCTCTTGTTGCAAGTCGTGCACCTGTCTTCTCAACCTCTCCACCTCGCTTGTCAAGGCGTTCATCCGGTCCACCGAAGCTCGCATCTCGACGTCTTTTTCAGCCTTATAGCGAACGAGGTCGTCAAGGTGGGTTTGGGCATCACCAGATTGAGAGACTGCATCTTCCAAGGCTCGGGTTTTCTGGTCGAGGGCGTGGGCGTGCTCGCGTTTCATATTGCTCATCTCTTCCCGGAGCTGTTCAGCCTCAGCCTCGCGTTCATTGATCCTGTGAGAGTACTGCTCCAGTTCCTGATCGCGTTTGCGGATATTCTCCTCGAGCCGTGCAACGTTGTCGACAGCAAATTGGCGCTCGCGATCTAGCTCTGCCAATCGATCCTCGCGTTCTTGTATCTCGGCTTCTAGCTGTTCGCCTGTCTCTTGTTCTTGCCGAAGCTGATCCTCAAGCTGAAAGGTGGGCAGATCAACAACAGTTTGTACATAAGACATGCCGAAGGACAAACCTCAGCACGCTCCTTCTCGAGAGCATCTTTCAAATTCCAAACTTCTTGGATCTCCTCGTTCATCTCTGTCTTCTTGTTCTCGCTCTCGTTCCATTCGGTCTCCATGTTAGACATTCTCTCCGCCAATTCTTCAATCTCGCGCTTGAGATCATCGCGCTCCTTGACGAGTTCCTTATTGCTCTTGGTCAACGCGTCGATCTTCTCCGTCGCCTTCTCAGAGTTTTCCCACTGCGCTTCGAGCTCCCTCTTGAGGATGTCGTATTCCTCTCCTCGATTCTTCAATTGGGTTTGAACTTGTTCAAGTTCGGCGGCGAAACCCTTCGTTTTCTCCAGTTCTTCCATGAGCACGGCTCGTTCGTCTTCCCATTCATCTTGCGCGACCCGGTGTCTCTCTCGTTCCATCTCTCCCTTCTGCTCGCTCTCAGCCACAAGCTTCTTCAGCTCTTCCTCGTCCACCATTGCCACACTGACATTGCCCATCATCTCCATTTGCTCCTTCGCCTCACGAATACCCTCCTTCAACTCTCTCTCGCTTTCATCTCGGTTCCATAGCGTCTCCTTGAGTCGCATGACATCATCTGTCCTCTCCCTAACCAAAGTCTCCAAAGTGTCCAGCTCGTCCCTCAAAACCTCCTCCCGGCGCAACCAATCCCCCTTCTCCCTCTCCAAAGCCGCAATCTGTCGGTGCAACATCCTCAACGCCTCCCCACTAGCTTCATCCATCACGCTTCTCTCCATGCTCTCCTGCCTGGACCCATCAACCTCCTCCTGGAGATACCGACAAGTCTTCTCCAACTCCGCCACCTTTTTCTTCCACGCCCTCAACACACTCCGGCGCTTCATATCCTCCTTCTCCACCTCCTCCAACTTCTTCCCCAAAATATCCACAAGCTCATCCCTCGCCCTCAAATCCGTCTCATACTGTCCACACAACTCCGTCTGCAAAGCCAACTGGGTCTGCAACGACACAATCATGCTATCCTCCTTCGACAGCCTTCTCACATGCCCCCCTTCTCCTCCCCTGCCACCATGACCCTGCGGAGGCGTCGTCGGAATCATCGTCTGCGGCGTATAATAAGTCGTCGCGTTCGCCCTAAACGGATCCGGCTCAGGCTGACTCGGCGAATAAACGACCAAATCCGCCGAACTCTCATCATTGATATCCATCTCTGGCGGTGTCGGTGCAGTCGTCGTCGTGGTCTTCGTCGTCGGCGCCTTCATACCCAACGAAAGCGCTCCAATAGGCGACGTCGTCCCCATGGAATGGAAAACCGTATCACTCATCGCCCTACTCCGATTACTCGCAAAAGCCGGCGACGACGACCCTCCAGAATTCGACGTCGTCTCCACATCCGAGGGCACAGCCCTCAGCTCGCTAGACGGATACGGCGCCTCTCCCGACGAATTCCCAGAACTCCTCTTATCAATCGATGAATTCGTCGAACTCCTAATCGACCCTGATTGATTCATCGAGAAAAACACAGTCTGTCCGAAACTGAACGATTGACTCCGGTCGTGCAACGGCGCAGGGAGTTTCGGTGATTTTTCCTGTGAATGGAAAATCGTTTCGTCGATTACAGGTGTCGGTATCGGAATAATGCTCTCTTTGCTGCCTTTGCTCGATCGTTTCGGTTTAAGCTTGCCTTTGCCTTTTTCCCGGTACGGCGTGGACGTCATCTGTTGTTGCTTGCGCTGGTCATTCTGATCGTGCCCGTCCTGAGAAAGGTTCAACTCGACCGCGCTGTCCAACATCGGCGAATCCATGTTGAACCCAGGTCCAGGCAGAATCGGCGGGATTTCCAACCTTGACATGTCCAAAAGGTTGCCACTAAAGTCATGAAGAGGCGGCGTGTTCATTTCGATGGAAGGGGAACCAGGAGCGTCCAATGGTGACTCCACCGGCGTGGCAGGAAGGACCTTGTTCTCCATCAACGGCGAAAACACCTCCGCCACTGACGGACGAGTGAATTTGAGACGTGAAGGCGGCGGCGCGGGAGCATGCGGGTTTGGTGAAGCCACAGCTGCCTCTGCGCCAGCACGAGCAAGACGCTCAAGGAAAGTCTCTGCAGTCTCCGCATCCTGATCACCCGCATGTTCCAATCCAGGGGGAGGCGGGAAAGACTTGACATCCACGTCCATCGATTGATCCGGGGTTAAAACTTTATACGCGTCGCGCGAGAAAAACCTAACACTTTGTCCCGTCCCCGGCGTTTTCGGGTCCCGCAAAATGGAGCGCACAGAACTGAATTTCGGGTCCATCGAAGGAGGGCTCAACTGAGACCTCATGTCGCTATCTTCACGCTTCCGGGGTGGTGGCGGCACGTCCTCATCGGGCGTATGAGACCGAAGCGCGTCCAAAGATGGTCGAGCGCGCAAAAGGTCCAACGATGGCCGACTTTTCATTTTCAATGAACTCGAGGTATTCGGGCGGTCTGGTGAGCGCAACATCTCATGGGATTGTCTGCGACCAATGTCCACTGATGAGCGGGAGATTTCGCGAGGAACATCTGCTGATGCACGAGAAAGGGATTGAGAATCTGTGGCTTAAACCGTCAGAATACCACCCTCGAGAAGAAAAAAATACAGCAAAACACAGGGGAGGAACTCACTGTTACTGAGGAGATGATGAGCGGACTTGACCTTCTTTGGGATACCAATTGTAGGGAGCCTGAGTGGGGACGACGCCCTTTCTAAGTCGTCGTCTTCGCGTGGTGGAGGGATTCTAGAACCCCGTTTGAAAAGCGCTCTTCGAGAGCCTTTTGTTGGAGAACTCGGAGGGCTTGGGTGAGGTAAATGTGTCTCCGAATTTGTATGGAATACGGAAAGGTTTGGATGTTGTTCGAGTACGCCTGAAAGAACTTCACCATGCGTGGAAGTTGATGGTTGAGGTATTGAATCTTCATGCTGACGAGGTTTGAGTGCGTGAGTGAGTTTTGACCACATCGTGGTTATGAGTTAAGGTAGGATAACGCCAATGGCGGCCACAGCAAGCCCGTCGTGGATGATGTACTTTGTGTTCAAGTTGACAACCAACCGTGATGTCACAAACCAGTGTAACGCGTTCCTTTCAACACTTGGCGCGTCAGTCACGTGCATCCGAAATCACCCCTCCTCCCCGACTCCCAAGTGCGCGCCGCGAATGTTGGAAAAACCCACACCAACATTTCAGGATTCAACACCGAAATAAACGAAGCAATAATATGTTATTGCGTGTGCACAACGAAATACAAATGTTAATAATCTAAACCCCACTCTTCTTGTCCTTTTCCGCAACAAATGTCAACAGATCGCAAACTCTGCGCGAATAACCCCACTCGTTATCGTACCAAGCAATCAACTTGACGAATTTGTCGCTCAGCTGAATGCCCGCTTCAGCATCGAAAATGCTCGACGCGTTATTGCCCGTGAAATCGGTCGACACAACTTGTTCTTCGGTCATGTCCAAAATGCCCTTGAGGTTCGTTTCGGAAGCCTTCTTGATCGCGGCCTTGATATCGTCGTACGAAGCAGGTTTCTCTAAGCGAACGACGAGATCCACGACGGAAACGTCCATAGTAGGCACGCGGAAGGCGAGGCCACTTCACAAAAACAGTGAGCAACATGCACTCCAAATGCCAATCAACCAACTCACGTCAATTTCCCTTCCAAGGACGGGATAACTTTTCCAACAGCTTTGGCTGCGCCAGTCGAAGAAGGGATGATATTGTTTCCAACACCCCTGCCTCCGCGCCAATCCTTGTGTGACGGTCCGTCTACCGTCTTTTGCGTCGCGGTCGTCGCGTGAATAGTGCTCATCAAGCCTTCCGCGATTCCAAAGTTATCATGCACAACTTTCGCCAACGGGGCTAGGCAGTTGGTCGTGCATGACGCGTTCGAGATCTACAGGAACAAATGTAAGCGTCACGAAACATGCTGTCAACACATAAATCGCTCACAATGGTGTGCTTAGGATCATACTGATCCAAGTTGACTCCACACACGTACATGGGTGCGTCTGCCGATGGCGCAGTGATAATCACCTTCTTGGCGCCACCTTTCATGTGCGCTGAGGCCCTAAGACGCGAAGAAAGGTTAACTACAAACCAAGGCGAAAACCCCTGCCGAGTTACGCACTTTGCGACGTCTTTGAAATTCCCCTACAAACATAATTCATCACTATCGGTCAAAAAAACCTCCACGCATGCACCACACAAACTCACCGTCGATTCAATGATATACTCCGCCCCAGACTCTTTCCACGGAATCTCAGAGGGGTCTTTCTTGTCGTACACATTGATCTTTTTCCCGTTAATGACGAGCTTGCCTCCTTCCGCAGAAACGGTCCCTTTGAATCGACCGTGCACCGAATCGTATTTGACCATGTACACCATATAGTCCAAATTGATGAAAGGACTATAATAATAATAATAAATGGCGATGTAAGTATCGGGGAAGCCAAAGAAATAACAAACGCATGTGCGCGAGATTTCGAATACGCACTCGTTAACAGCGACGACTTCCAAATGTT
This sequence comes from Macrocystidia cucumis, assembly GCA_001179725.1. Lineage (NCBI taxonomy): Eukaryota > Fungi > Basidiomycota > Agaricomycetes > Agaricales > Macrocystidiaceae > Macrocystidia > Macrocystidia cucumis. The sequence continues at coordinate 3,464 of CEMH01202619.1, read as the reverse complement.
TCATTTCAACTGTATTGCGGAGCACGAGGCGTCCGATGCGTCCAAACCTAAACCCCCAAAAGAACCAATCAGAATTCACAAATTCAGTCGTGTTCAGGCAACGACGGGGAAAAAAAGCGAGGGGGGGGGGAAGAGGGAAAAACTCACCCATTAATTCCGACTTTGACCTGAAACAAAGCCAAAACAAAAATGTGCATTCCAAACCACACACCAAAAAAAACCAACCACGCACCATTTTGAATAAACTAAATTAGATTAAGAAAAACCTCGCAAGTGTTAATAAATGAAAAGAGGGCGTTTAGTGTAAGAGTTTCAAAGAAGTTGGAACGTTCAAATCCTTGCGACGAAAAACGAAAGTTTATATACCTCCCCACAAACTCGCGATCGAGAGACCTCTTCGTCATCGTGTGTGATCGCTTTGAAACACACTCTCCGCGTTCCTCCCCGCCCCCGCGACTTTTCGTGTCCACTTCGGTCATTGAATGAACAGGAGGAGAAAGGAGGTTCTTCTTCGTCCAGGGGTGAGAAAGGAGCAGTGTCTGTCAGATAGTAGCCGATCGGTCAAGAAGTCGCAAGATCGGCCCGAAGTAACATTTGCGAAAATCCGATCGTAAACTTGGCAAGTGCGGCTGATGAGCAAAATGCACGAAACACCAATCTTTCAATATTGTCAGGACCACAAAACGCCAAGGTGTCGAGATTATTTTCATCAAAATTGTCATGGTATTTTTTCCAGGTTCTAGAGCTTCAGAAATACATCGTAATTTTCTTCCCATAAAAAATCTTCCTATCAGCGAGTTGGCATCAAACATAGCAAATGTCCGTCACGGCACTTCGAGGTGACTTTTGTCTAATCTCCGCCCTAGGCCTTTGTGTCTTTTCTAGTTTTTCGCGTCGTGCTCGGCGGCGTACACCAACAAATCGCAGACACGCTTGGAGTAACCCCACTCGTTATCGTACCAAGCGATCAGCTTGACAAAGTTGGCGTTCAACTGGATACCAGCTTCAGCGTCGAAGATGGACGATGCGCTATGTCCCACGAAATCGGCAGAAACGACGGATTCATCGGTGTACTCGAGGATGCCTTTGAGTTCGCCCTCAGAAGCGGCTTTGACGGTAGCCTTGATCTCCTCGTAAGTCGCACTCTTGTCCAAGCGAACGACAAGATCGACGACCGAGACATCAATGGTGGGGACACGGAAGGCAAGACCGCTAAAATCGCATAAGAGTCAGGAACAAGACTGAAGAAGGAACCAACGTGGTCCGTACGTCAATTTTCCATTGAGGGAAGGGATGACCTTTCCAACGGCTTTAGCAGCTCCGGTGGAAGAGGGGATGATGTTGTTGTTGACACTTCGTCCACCACGCCAGTCCTTGGAGGAAGGCCCGTCGACGGTCTTCTGTGTGGCTGTGGTGGCGTGAATGGTGCTCATCAAACCCTCAACGATGCCATATTTGTCGTGGATGACCTTTGCGAGAGGTGCAAGGCAGTTGGTTGTGCAGGAGGCGTTGGAGATCTAACAGATCGCCGGGTAATCGCGTGTCATTGATGACATCAGATCTGGAGGTAAATATAGGGAGACTCACGACGGTGTATTTGGAATCGTACTTGTCCAGGTTAACACCACAGACGAACATGGGGGCGTCTGCGGATGGAGCAGAGATGATGACTTTTTTGGCTCCCCCCTTCAAGTGAGCGGAGGCCCTGGTAGAGTGTAAAGTTGAATAAGTGGCACCGAATACAAACGTCAAATATGCTTACTTGTCCACAGTGGTGAAAACACCCTGGTACGCAGGCCCGAGGTCATTTGAAGCCGAAATGTCAGACAAGGGTAAGCACTTACTGTGGATTCAACAATGTAATCCGCGCCGGCGGAACCCCAAGGGATAGCAGAGGGTTCACGTTCTCCGAAGACAGTGATGGGTTTTCCATTGATGACGAGCTTTCCATCAGCAGCTTCGACTGTTCCCTTGAAACGTCCGTGAACGGAGTCGTATTTGAACATATAGACCTGAATGTCAAGGGGAACTTGTCAGGTCAATCGATCACCGAAACGCTGGCAGCCTACCATGTAAGAAAGATCAATGAAAGGACTTGGAAAGGAGGGACAAAATTAGAATCCCGTCATGAAAAGGTAGAGAAACCGACGCACTCGTTGATCGCGACGACATTGATTGACTGGTTGTCAAGAGCATTGCGGAGGACGATACGGCCAATACGACCTGGTCTCTGTTAGATCGTATATTGTACACATATGTAGAAAAAGCGCTCACCAAATCTAGAAAAAGGACGAGGCGGTGAAAAGAACGATCAGATAAGCGCGATCAAGAAACGCGCTGACGATTTCCGTACCCGTTGATTCCGACTTGAACCTGACCAGAGAAGGAAGAGTGTAAGTGAAAGTATGTGCCAGGGGAATGTTTTCATACCATGATTTAGGAAAGTAGATGGAGATGAAGGTGAGTGGAGTTTGCGGGATGAAAGAAAGATGTTGGGGAGAGAAAGAGAGCTCTTTTTATCTATCAAAGGATCGGAGATCGGAGGCGAATGCTTTCCTGAAACGGACATTGCGGCGGAATCAGGTAATTACGTCGGCCAAAAAGAAATGTAAAAAGTTATTGTAATTTATGATAAACCGAGTATCCACTTGGGTATGGTATGACTGAAAGGCTGAGTAAAGAATGAGCGAATCAGAGCATCAACGTTCGAATAGCCATGGAGTCATCCAGACTAATGGGCTATCGGCCGAGAACGCGACGCGAGCACGGTCTCGCCATATCATTCCACCCTCTGTAATACCTCCGCGCTATCAACAATCCGCACCCCCTTCTTCCGTAACCCATCCCAGACATACTCAATATCGCTACTCACACACCCAACACCATCCCTCACAACCCATGTCCTCCATCCTCCTTTCACCGCATCCTCCGCAGTCCACCCAACACAATAGTCCCCAGCGACTCCCACAATATACACGTCACTAATACCCTCCTCTTTCAACCTCGCCCCCAATCCCGTCTCTCCACCACCCCAAACATCTCGGAACCCAGAATACGCTTCCACATCGGCATCTACACCTTTAAGGACCACCCCATCCAATTTGGCCTGGTCCAATCCTCGCACAAACTCACTCCCAGGTTCATTCTCAACACAATGCACAGGCCATAACACCTGTTCCATACTCCTCCGCTCTCCTCCATCCACCGCCGCCGACGGCTCATAAACCCTGATCCTGCTTCCAACCTCCTTTTCATCTCCATGCGTCTTCGCAAACGAGACATGATTTTCCGGATGCCAATCCTTCGTTCCCATTTTCACCTTGAACCCTTTTCTCCCCAACAACGTGTTGATAGTGGGAAGTAATGAGGCAGCGTTCGGAATCGCTAACGAACCATGCACAAAGTCATGTTGCATGTCGATAACAAGAAGAGCTGGAACGAACGGCGATGATGATTCGTCCATG
>CEMH01202618.1:0-16462 GCA_001179725.1 Macrocystidia cucumis | reverse complement strand
CATGGACGAATCATCATCGCCGTTCGTTCCAGCTCTTCTTGTTATCGACATGCAACATGACTTTGTGCATGGTTCGTTAGCGATTCCGAACGCTGCCTCATTACTTCCCACTATCAACACGTTGTTGGGGAGAAAAGGGTTCAAGGTGAAAATGGGAACGAAGGATTGGCATCCGGAAAATCATGTCTCGTTTGCGAAGACGCATGGAGATGAAAAGGAGGTTGGAAGCAGGATCAGGGTTTATGAGCCGTCGGCGGCGGTGGATGGAGGAGAGCGGAGGAGTATGGAACAGGTGTTATGGCCTGTGCATTGTGTTGAGAATGAACCTGGGAGTGAGTTTGTGCGAGGATTGGACCAGGCCAAATTGGATGGGGTGGTCCTTAAAGGTGTAGATGCCGATGTGGAAGCGTATTCTGGGTTCCGAGATGTTTGGGGTGGTGGAGAGACGGGATTGGGGGCGAGGTTGAAAGAGGAGGGTATTAGTGACGTGTATATTGTGGGAGTCGCTGGGGACTATTGTGTTGGGTGGACTGCGGAGGATGCGGTGAAAGGAGGATGGAGGACATGGGTTGTGAGGGATGGTGTTGGGTGTGTGAGTAGCGATATTGAGTATGTCTGGGATGGGTTACGGAAGAAGGGGGTGCGGATTGTTGATAGCGCGGAGGTATTACAGAGGGTGGAATGATATGGCGAGACCGTGCTCGCGTCGCGTTCTCGGCCGATAGCCCATTAGTCTGGATGACTCCATGGCTATTCGAACGTTGATGCTCTGATTCGCTCATTCTTTACTCAGCCTTTCAGTCATACCATACCCAAGTGGATACTCGGTTTATCATAAATTACAATAACTTTTTACATTTCTTTTTGGCCGACGTAATTACCTGATTCCGCCGCAATGTCCGTTTCAGGAAAGCATTCGCCTCCGATCTCCGATCCTTTGATAGATAAAAAGAGCTCTCTTTCTCTCCCCAACATCTTTCTTTCATCCCGCAAACTCCACTCACCTTCATCTCCATCTACTTTCCTAAATCATGGTATGAAAACATTCCCCTGGCACATACTTTCACTTACACTCTTCCTTCTCTGGTCAGGTTCAAGTCGGAATCAACGGGTACGGAAATCGTCAGCGCGTTTCTTGATCGCGCTTATCTGATCGTTCTTTTCACCGCCTCGTCCTTTTTCTAGATTTGGTGAGCGCTTTTTCTACATATGTGTACAATATACGATCTAACAGAGACCAGGTCGTATTGGCCGTATCGTCCTCCGCAATGCTCTTGACAACCAGTCAATCAATGTCGTCGCGATCAACGAGTGCGTCGGTTTCTCTACCTTTTCATGACGGGATTCTAATTTTGTCCCTCCTTTCCAAGTCCTTTCATTGATCTTTCTTACATGGTAGGCTGCCAGCGTTTCGGTGATCGATTGACCTGACAAGTTCCCCTTGACATTCAGGTCTATATGTTCAAATACGACTCCGTTCACGGACGTTTCAAGGGAACAGTCGAAGCTGCTGATGGAAAGCTCGTCATCAATGGAAAACCCATCACTGTCTTCGGAGAACGTGAACCCTCTGCTATCCCTTGGGGTTCCGCCGGCGCGGATTACATTGTTGAATCCACAGTAAGTGCTTACCCTTGTCTGACATTTCGGCTTCAAATGACCTCGGGCCTGCGTACCAGGGTGTTTTCACCACTGTGGACAAGTAAGCATATTTGACGTTTGTATTCGGTGCCACTTATTCAACTTTACACTCTACCAGGGCCTCCGCTCACTTGAAGGGGGGAGCCAAAAAAGTCATCATCTCTGCTCCATCCGCAGACGCCCCCATGTTCGTCTGTGGTGTTAACCTGGACAAGTACGATTCCAAATACACCGTCGTGAGTCTCCCTATATTTACCTCCAGATCTGATGTCATCAATGACACGCGATTACCCGGCGATCTGTTAGATCTCCAACGCCTCCTGCACAACCAACTGCCTTGCACCTCTCGCAAAGGTCATCCACGACAAATATGGCATCGTTGAGGGTTTGATGAGCACCATTCACGCCACCACAGCCACACAGAAGACCGTCGACGGGCCTTCCTCCAAGGACTGGCGTGGTGGACGAAGTGTCAACAACAACATCATCCCCTCTTCCACCGGAGCTGCTAAAGCCGTTGGAAAGGTCATCCCTTCCCTCAATGGAAAATTGACGTACGGACCACGTTGGTTCCTTCTTCAGTCTTGTTCCTGACTCTTATGCGATTTTAGCGGTCTTGCCTTCCGTGTCCCCACCATTGATGTCTCGGTCGTCGATCTTGTCGTTCGCTTGGACAAGAGTGCGACTTACGAGGAGATCAAGGCTACCGTCAAAGCCGCTTCTGAGGGCGAACTCAAAGGCATCCTCGAGTACACCGATGAATCCGTCGTTTCTGCCGATTTCGTGGGACATAGCGCATCGTCCATCTTCGACGCTGAAGCTGGTATCCAGTTGAACGCCAACTTTGTCAAGCTGATCGCTTGGTACGATAACGAGTGGGGTTACTCCAAGCGTGTCTGCGATTTGTTGGTGTACGCCGCCGAGCACGACGCGAAAAACTAGAAAAGACACAAAGGCCTAGGGCGGAGATTAGACAAAAGTCACCTCGAAGTGCCGTGACGGACATTTGCTATGTTTGATGCCAACTCGCTGATAGGAAGATTTTTTATGGGAAGAAAATTACGATGTATTTCTGAAGCTCTAGAACCTGGAAAAAATACCATGACAATTTTGATGAAAATAATCTCGACACCTTGGCGTTTTGTGGTCCTGACAATATTGAAAGATTGGTGTTTCGTGCATTTTGCTCATCAGCCGCACTTGCCAAGTTTACGATCGGATTTTCGCAAATGTTACTTCGGGCCGATCTTGCGACTTCTTGACCGATCGGCTACTATCTGACAGACACTGCTCCTTTCTCACCCCTGGACGAAGAAGAACCTCCTTTCTCCTCCTGTTCATTCAATGACCGAAGTGGACACGAAAAGTCGCGGGGGCGGGGAGGAACGCGGAGAGTGTGTTTCAAAGCGATCACACACGATGACGAAGAGGTCTCTCGATCGCGAGTTTGTGGGGAGGTATATAAACTTTCGTTTTTCGTCGCAAGGATTTGAACGTTCCAACTTCTTTGAAACTCTTACACTAAACGCCCTCTTTTCATTTATTAACACTTGCGAGGTTTTTCTTAATCTAATTTAGTTTATTCAAAATGGTGCGTGGTTGGTTTTTTTTGGTGTGTGGTTTGGAATGCACATTTTTGTTTTGGCTTTGTTTCAGGTCAAAGTCGGAATTAATGGGTGAGTTTTTCCCTCTTCCCCCCCCCCTCGCTTTTTTTCCCCGTCGTTGCCTGAACACGACTGAATTTGTGAATTCTGATTGGTTCTTTTGGGGGTTTAGGTTTGGACGCATCGGACGCCTCGTGCTCCGCAATACAGTTGAAATGAAACATTTGGAAGTCGTCGCTGTTAACGAGTGCGTATTCGAAATCTCGCGCACATGCGTTTGTTATTTCTTTGGCTTCCCCGATACTTACATCGCCATTTATTATTATTATTATAGTCCTTTCATCAATTTGGACTATATGGTGTACATGGTCAAATACGATTCGGTGCACGGTCGATTCAAAGGGACCGTTTCTGCGGAAGGAGGCAAGCTCGTCATTAACGGGAAAAAGATCAATGTGTACGACAAGAAAGACCCCTCTGAGATTCCGTGGAAAGAGTCTGGGGCGGAGTATATCATTGAATCGACGGTGAGTTTGTGTGGTGCATGCGTGGAGGTTTTTTTGACCGATAGTGATGAATTATGTTTGTAGGGGAATTTCAAAGACGTCGCAAAGTGCGTAACTCGGCAGGGGTTTTCGCCTTGGTTTGTAGTTAACCTTTCTTCGCGTCTTAGGGCCTCAGCGCACATGAAAGGTGGCGCCAAGAAGGTGATTATCACTGCGCCATCGGCAGACGCACCCATGTACGTGTGTGGAGTCAACTTGGATCAGTATGATCCTAAGCACACCATTGTGAGCGATTTATGTGTTGACAGCATGTTTCGTGACGCTTACATTTGTTCCTGTAGATCTCGAACGCGTCATGCACGACCAACTGCCTAGCCCCGTTGGCGAAAGTTGTGCATGATAACTTTGGAATCGCGGAAGGCTTGATGAGCACTATTCACGCGACGACCGCGACGCAAAAGACGGTAGACGGACCGTCACACAAGGATTGGCGCGGAGGCAGGGGTGTTGGAAACAATATCATCCCTTCTTCGACTGGCGCAGCCAAAGCTGTTGGAAAAGTTATCCCGTCCTTGGAAGGGAAATTGACGTGAGTTGGTTGATTGGCATTTGGAGTGCATGTTGCTCACTGTTTTTGTGAAGTGGCCTCGCCTTCCGCGTGCCTACTATGGACGTTTCCGTCGTGGATCTCGTCGTTCGCTTAGAGAAACCTGCTTCGTACGACGATATCAAGGCCGCGATCAAGAAGGCTTCCGAAACGAACCTCAAGGGCATTTTGGACATGACCGAAGAACAAGTTGTGTCGACCGATTTCACGGGCAATAACGCGTCGAGCATTTTCGATGCTGAAGCGGGCATTCAGCTGAGCGACAAATTCGTCAAGTTGATTGCTTGGTACGATAACGAGTGGGGTTATTCGCGCAGAGTTTGCGATCTGTTGACATTTGTTGCGGAAAAGGACAAGAAGAGTGGGGTTTAGATTATTAACATTTGTATTTCGTTGTGCACACGCAATAACATATTATTGCTTCGTTTATTTCGGTGTTGAATCCTGAAATGTTGGTGTGGGTTTTTCCAACATTCGCGGCGCGCACTTGGGAGTCGGGGAGGAGGGGTGATTTCGGATGCACGTGACTGACGCGCCAAGTGTTGAAAGGAACGCGTTACACTGGTTTGTGACATCACGGTTGGTTGTCAACTTGAACACAAAGTACATCATCCACGACGGGCTTGCTGTGGCCGCCATTGGCGTTATCCTACCTTAACTCATAACCACGATGTGGTCAAAACTCACTCACGCACTCAAACCTCGTCAGCATGAAGATTCAATACCTCAACCATCAACTTCCACGCATGGTGAAGTTCTTTCAGGCGTACTCGAACAACATCCAAACCTTTCCGTATTCCATACAAATTCGGAGACACATTTACCTCACCCAAGCCCTCCGAGTTCTCCAACAAAAGGCTCTCGAAGAGCGCTTTTCAAACGGGGTTCTAGAATCCCTCCACCACGCGAAGACGACGACTTAGAAAGGGCGTCGTCCCCACTCAGGCTCCCTACAATTGGTATCCCAAAGAAGGTCAAGTCCGCTCATCATCTCCTCAGTAACAGTGAGTTCCTCCCCTGTGTTTTGCTGTATTTTTTTCTTCTCGAGGGTGGTATTCTGACGGTTTAAGCCACAGATTCTCAATCCCTTTCTCGTGCATCAGCAGATGTTCCTCGCGAAATCTCCCGCTCATCAGTGGACATTGGTCGCAGACAATCCCATGAGATGTTGCGCTCACCAGACCGCCCGAATACCTCGAGTTCATTGAAAATGAAAAGTCGGCCATCGTTGGACCTTTTGCGCGCTCGACCATCTTTGGACGCGCTTCGGTCTCATACGCCCGATGAGGACGTGCCGCCACCACCCCGGAAGCGTGAAGATAGCGACATGAGGTCTCAGTTGAGCCCTCCTTCGATGGACCCGAAATTCAGTTCTGTGCGCTCCATTTTGCGGGACCCGAAAACGCCGGGGACGGGACAAAGTGTTAGGTTTTTCTCGCGCGACGCGTATAAAGTTTTAACCCCGGATCAATCGATGGACGTGGATGTCAAGTCTTTCCCGCCTCCCCCTGGATTGGAACATGCGGGTGATCAGGATGCGGAGACTGCAGAGACTTTCCTTGAGCGTCTTGCTCGTGCTGGCGCAGAGGCAGCTGTGGCTTCACCAAACCCGCATGCTCCCGCGCCGCCGCCTTCACGTCTCAAATTCACTCGTCCGTCAGTGGCGGAGGTGTTTTCGCCGTTGATGGAGAACAAGGTCCTTCCTGCCACGCCGGTGGAGTCACCATTGGACGCTCCTGGTTCCCCTTCCATCGAAATGAACACGCCGCCTCTTCATGACTTTAGTGGCAACCTTTTGGACATGTCAAGGTTGGAAATCCCGCCGATTCTGCCTGGACCTGGGTTCAACATGGATTCGCCGATGTTGGACAGCGCGGTCGAGTTGAACCTTTCTCAGGACGGGCACGATCAGAATGACCAGCGCAAGCAACAACAGATGACGTCCACGCCGTACCGGGAAAAAGGCAAAGGCAAGCTTAAACCGAAACGATCGAGCAAAGGCAGCAAAGAGAGCATTATTCCGATACCGACACCTGTAATCGACGAAACGATTTTCCATTCACAGGAAAAATCACCGAAACTCCCTGCGCCGTTGCACGACCGGAGTCAATCGTTCAGTTTCGGACAGACTGTGTTTTTCTCGATGAATCAATCAGGGTCGATTAGGAGTTCGACGAATTCATCGATTGATAAGAGGAGTTCTGGGAATTCGTCGGGAGAGGCGCCGTATCCGTCTAGCGAGCTGAGGGCTGTGCCCTCGGATGTGGAGACGACGTCGAATTCTGGAGGGTCGTCGTCGCCGGCTTTTGCGAGTAATCGGAGTAGGGCGATGAGTGATACGGTTTTCCATTCCATGGGGACGACGTCGCCTATTGGAGCGCTTTCGTTGGGTATGAAGGCGCCGACGACGAAGACCACGACGACGACTGCACCGACACCGCCAGAGATGGATATCAATGATGAGAGTTCGGCGGATTTGGTCGTTTATTCGCCGAGTCAGCCTGAGCCGGATCCGTTTAGGGCGAACGCGACGACTTATTATACGCCGCAGACGATGATTCCGACGACGCCTCCGCAGGGTCATGGTGGCAGGGGAGGAGAAGGGGGGCATGTGAGAAGGCTGTCGAAGGAGGATAGCATGATTGTGTCGTTGCAGACCCAGTTGGCTTTGCAGACGGAGTTGTGTGGACAGTATGAGACGGATTTGAGGGCGAGGGATGAGCTTGTGGATATTTTGGGGAAGAAGTTGGAGGAGGTGGAGAAGGAGGATATGAAGCGCCGGAGTGTGTTGAGGGCGTGGAAGAAAAAGGTGGCGGAGTTGGAGAAGACTTGTCGGTATCTCCAGGAGGAGGTTGATGGGTCCAGGCAGGAGAGCATGGAGAGAAGCGTGATGGATGAAGCTAGTGGGGAGGCGTTGAGGATGTTGCACCGACAGATTGCGGCTTTGGAGAGGGAGAAGGGGGATTGGTTGCGCCGGGAGGAGGTTTTGAGGGACGAGCTGGACACTTTGGAGACTTTGGTTAGGGAGAGGACAGATGATGTCATGCGACTCAAGGAGACGCTATGGAACCGAGATGAAAGCGAGAGAGAGTTGAAGGAGGGTATTCGTGAGGCGAAGGAGCAAATGGAGATGATGGGCAATGTCAGTGTGGCAATGGTGGACGAGGAAGAGCTGAAGAAGCTTGTGGCTGAGAGCGAGCAGAAGGGAGAGATGGAACGAGAGAGACACCGGGTCGCGCAAGATGAATGGGAAGACGAACGAGCCGTGCTCATGGAAGAACTGGAGAAAACGAAGGGTTTCGCCGCCGAACTTGAACAAGTTCAAACCCAATTGAAGAATCGAGGAGAGGAATACGACATCCTCAAGAGGGAGCTCGAAGCGCAGTGGGAAAACTCTGAGAAGGCGACGGAGAAGATCGACGCGTTGACCAAGAGCAATAAGGAACTCGTCAAGGAGCGCGATGATCTCAAGCGCGAGATTGAAGAATTGGCGGAGAGAATGTCTAACATGGAGACCGAATGGAACGAGAGCGAGAACAAGAAGACAGAGATGAACGAGGAGATCCAAGAAGTTTGGAATTTGAAAGATGCTCTCGAGAAGGAGCGTGCTGAGGTTTGTCCTTCGGCATGTCTTATGTACAAACTGTTGTTGATCTGCCCACCTTTCAGCTTGAGGATCAGCTTCGGCAAGAACAAGAGACAGGCGAACAGCTAGAAGCCGAGATACAAGAACGCGAGGATCGATTGGCAGAGCTAGATCGCGAGCGCCAATTTGCTGTCGACAACGTTGCACGGCTCGAGGAGAATATCCGCAAACGCGATCAGGAACTGGAGCAGTACTCTCACAGGATCAATGAACGCGAGGCTGAGGCTGAACAGCTCCGGGAAGAGATGAGCAATATGAAACGCGAGCACGCCCACGCCCTCGACCAGAAAACCCGAGCCTTGGAAGATGCAGTCTCTCAATCTGGTGATGCCCAAACCCACCTTGACGACCTCGTTCGCTATAAGGCTGAAAAAGACGTCGAGATGCGAGCTTCGGTGGACCGGATGAACGCCTTGACAAGCGAGGTGGAGAGGTTGAGAAGACAGGTGCACGACTTGCAACAAGAGAGCGCGGATAAAGAAGTCAAAATTTTGCAAATCACGAAGCAACGTTCTCAGGACAAGGAGGACCTGCAGGGTCTGAACATCGCTCTGGACTCGAAGCAGCAAGAGTTGGAATTGGTGAGCATATCTCTCAGTCTGACCTTTTCCTTTGGATGCTCACTTCTGTCATGTTCAGATCAAACGAAAACTTGGATTGCGTGGAACTGCAGGCAGTACCCCCGCTCAACCCTCCAAGATGGCAAACCGTCGAGATTCGGCTATCTTCACAACCCCAGGACCCTCGCGCCCTCCTTCTGTCACCTCTGAATCCGGAACACGAGAGCGCAAGGCGTCTACTGAAACCCCATCGACAGTGGGCGGCAAGCCGTCCGCCCTTGGCAGGAGTGTTCGGATCAACAACACCAACTCGACGGCATCTTCTGGTGGACGTACCACACCAATCTCCTCATTCAAAACCACAAGGGCAACTGTCGAAGGTTCAATGGGTCCCCCACCGCCTGTGAAAGGTCGTGTGTCTGTAGTGGGAACGCCCACACCCCTTGCGAGAAATTCGTCGCTATCTAAATCGGCATCAACGTCTGCGAAGCCGACCGCACTCAACAACACCGCGTCTCTCGCGCACAGACGAGTGTCTTCCTTGACTATGGATCAGGCAGTAGTGGCGAGGAGAGGGTTGAAGCCGGTTACGAGCCCGACATCGACGACCACGAGTGTAAGCGGAAGTGAGCGGGGGGAGAAGGAGAATGTTGAAACATCCACACCGGCGAGTGTCAAGAGAAGAAGTCTACTTCCAGTGCCGGCGTAAGGAGAGTTTGGGGGAACCCAATAAGGTTTGAAAAAACTCATTTCTTGTACTTTTCTTGTGACGGTCCCCATCTTCGCTCTGTTCCGTCAAAATCCTTCAAAGTTCAAACACAACACATGCGTTTACTTCGTCCTTCCATTTGACCTAAAATTATTTGCATACCATCTTTCACGATGATCCTTGGACTCTACTTGTAGCTACTGCTAGCAACTGAATTTTCTCGATTCGCTGTCTTCGATACCCACCAGAATGATTTCTTGTATCGTTTTGTGCAATACTAAAGTGCCAGAGTTAATCTGATGCGTAACATCCTGCGTTCACTTTAGACGCCAGCGCGTCGGTCAGGGCGGAAGTAAAAAAATGCTGGCGGAAGCTCAATGGCGACGCGCCGGAAAATCTTGTGGCCGACGAAGCGCACGTCGTTTATGGGATTACGACAAATACATTGATTGCCTGGAACATGCGATAAGGTCTTTTACTGATGGACTTAGACGAGATAAGGAGAAAGAGAAGATTGCTAGAGGTGTCCTATATTGAGGAAGGGTCGGCTGACCAGTGAGCATGTGAATCAAGCCATCAACACCGGCAAAATGGGGCTCAAGCCAATACTTATTTTACATATATCCCCAAGTCCGATGTCGCACCAATTTCCAACGAATAGCGCGTCTCCATCTGGCCAATATCGCTTGGGTAACTACGCGGGAGTCCATATCTTCGTCCTGCCCCAAGACGCTATTTTCGCGACGCAGTGATCTTTCTGACCCACCTGACGATTCTCCACTGCTCCAACCTGCTGATATCGTCGGCTATATAGCGCCACAGAAGCCGCCTTTGAAGCGTCAACACCATGAGCAACACAGATTTCGACCAGAAGCCCTCGTTCGAGAACGCTGACGATGATGACAAGGAGCTCCTCGCATTGGGCTACAAGCCATCATTCAAGCGCGAGTTTTCAAATCTGGCGACGGTATGACCTCCCTCTTTTTCTGTTCAAAATACTGCTAAAATGGAGATGGTGCAATGATAGATAAGTTTTGCGTTCAGTATCATGGTTCGTCAACACCGTTCTGGATATCTGTTTTTGTTCTCACAGGACGCAAATATGTACTAGGGTCTTTGCTCCAGTGTGGCGACAACATTCAATACGCCCTTGACTCTCGGGGGACCATCGACGGTGGGCAACATTTTTGCAGAAAATTTGCCAATCTCTCACTCAAATGACATGGCAGGTCGTCTGGTGTTGGATCTTGGGAGCGACAATGTGCTTTACATTGGGGGCGAGTATCGCAGAGATTGTCAGCGCGTATCCGACTTGTGGTGGAATGTGAGTAGCATCTCAGTTGACGAAAGAACGACGTTCAAATTCATTCAGGTACACCGCATCTGCCCAACTCACGCCGAAGAAATACAGAGCAAGGGTATGAATGCTACTTTTTCGTAATTGAAATTCACGACTGAAGTTTCAATAAGGTTGGTTGGTTGGTTGGTTGGTTGAACATCTTAGGTTGATACCCGTCAAGTGATTTATTAAAAATACGTGTTGACCCCCCATTTCTGCCACAGGGCAGATTGCTGGAATCTCATCGACGGAGTTTGGTCTCTCATCCATGATCTGGGCTGCTGTTGTCGCTGGAAAAGTAAGTCCCTTGCACGCGATCCCGAGCCAAGGCTAACATATCTGTCAGGGAGAACAAACTTCAGTCTCTTCGGTACGTATGGCTTTGTTCCCGACTTGAATTTCCCGGCTTGAGTGCCTGACAAACGATGCGAAGGGGGCAGTTGTTGGCTTATTTTGCGGGTTGCTCGTTTTCCACGGTCTATTGGTCAGTGAGAAGCCATCTAGCCCAGAGAAGCTTATCGTGCAAACAGCACAATCCGTCCTCCAGAACTCCCTCTCGACACGATATCTAGCGAAGCTGACGAAGGGTTTTGTCTTCGTCAACCTTGGAACGACCTTCCGTAATTATCTTTCCTTACATTCTTCTATTACTCCTGACCAATTCGTTGTCAGTTATCATCATCGTTCTGCTTGCGACAACTCCTCGGTCAGAGATGCATCCTGCAAAATACGTCTTTGGCTCCGATGGACTGGTTAATCAGACAGGCGGCTGGAATACAGGAATTGCGTTCCTTTTTGGCCTTCTGAGCGTCCAGTGGACGGTACGTCCCATGGTTAACCAAGATGTAACCTTTCGCTAACGAACAGCCATCCTAGATGACGGTAAGTTGTTGACAACGTCAACCCTTGACCCCTCCTGACGCAAGTTTTAGGATTACGACGCTACCGCTCACATCTCGTAAACACTTTTTTAACGTTTAACCTTCAAACCGAACTGATCTGGTTGGCAGAGAGGAAGTTCAGAGGGCAGCTTATGCCGGTAAGAGGATACTAAACCCTCTTCCGAAATCTATAACTTATCAGGTTATTAGCCCCATCCGCCATATTTATCGCCGTCGTAGGCACAGGTCTAATTGGTTGGCTGCTGAACATCGTTTTGATAATCTGCTCTGGTCCACTGTAAGCCACTACAGACTGACAAAATCTCATGCTGACCTGGCCTGTTCAGAGAGAATCTCCCTGGACCCTCTGGTTCTGCTGTTTTGGAGGTTGGCAACATTCGATGTGTTTTTACATCCAATATCTCACCGTTGTGACCGTTAGATAATGGTTCTGCGCATGGGCAAAGCTGGGGCGCTTGTTCTGTGGGTGAGTTGACCTCGATTCCTGTTCGTGTAGGTCGTCGCACTTAAGCCAGACAGTTTTTCGTCTGCTTAACAGCTTTTTTTGTCGTGCAAACGGCATTGCAAGCGGCATCACGAACTATTTACGCATTCAGTCGCGATCGAGGTACGTCCTCTTTTCTCACTCAAGATTTAGGTTGACATCGGCGACTAATAGGTCTTCCGGATCGTGGTTACTTCGGCAAGAATAACAAAACAACCATGACACCTATCCGAGCAATTATTTTCACGACTCTCGTCAGCATTCTTCCTGGCCTCCTCGACCTCGCCAGCCCGATTGCTGCCAATGCTATTTTCTCCCTCACAGCCATGGCTCTAGACCTGAGCTACATCATACCCATCATTTTTCGTCGGATATTCCAGCACCATCCCGAGGTCAACTTCAAGCCCGGTCCGTTCTATATGGGAGATGGTTGGCTTGGTTGGATCACAAATACCATTTGTGTAACCTGGACGATCTTCATTTGCATCATCTTCTCGTTGCCTACGATACTCCCTGTGACCGCTCAAAACATGAATTACGCTTCGGTGAGTAAATGTATCACATTATGTTTCCACTCCTTCGCTCACTCAAACCTCAAAAAGGTAATCACCGTGGGCGTGGTCGTCCTTTCCTTGTAAGCCCACAGTCATAGATTCTTATTCATGACCTTCACTAACTGTTTGGTTAGCGTCTGGTATATTCTAGGCGCCCATCGCCACTATACTGGCCCTCAATCCAACTTGCACGAACCAGATTCTGATTCTGTGGAGACCGTTCAACAATCGGAGAAGAATAGCAATGAAGAAGACTCGGACTCCAAGGGGAAAATGTACACTGCTTGATCTAATTTGTGTTTCTATCTATAATTCCCGTTCGTAGTTGATACCGAACCTTGAAAATCTAACTGGCCGTTTCAGTTTTCGGCGGAGATCTGAAAAGGTTGCCTTCTTGCGCAAGTGGTTCTCATGACACTGATACCTTAAGGCGTTCTGGGCTTGAGAGGGCGTGAAATGTTCGCGTCGCGCGGATCATGTACCGGTTGAGCTAATCCTGACACTCACAACACAAGGCGTCGGAAGCACAGCATGAATCAAAGCACAGGGGTCCCTCAATCACCTGGCAATGGTAACAAAGTCGCCTCGAGCGGAGTGATTTAGAAAGGTAGGGTCAAAAATCCGTGCACCACGGGCGGTGCTTTTGTACCGATTGCAGCGTTCTGAGTGAGGCCAAATTGCTGTTTCCAAAGCTCCATTTACAGGTTGTAAGGGTGCTAAAGCTAAAACATGGCTGCCTCCAACTTTGTGTGTGATTTGAAGGAAACGTGCAACCTCCTACGTAAGGGAGTGTGGAAGACAGATGTGATTCCAAGATCTAGGTGCAACAGCCCATCTTTACATTCTCAACTCCCGTCACCGTCACCGGCGACAAACTTGTGAATTCATTAGCTCAAGTGAGAATTGCGTAGCTTATACGGGGGCTCAAAGTCATAGACGGCGTCGGGGAGACCGGTTGTGGTGTGAGAGGATATGGTTTTCACGAAAAGTCTACTCGGATTGACGACTTCTTATGATGTCTTTATGTGCCCATGTCACCAATCTGTGTCCTTTTGGACACAGGCTATCCTTGCATTGATATGACGTTATTATGAGTCTGGGATCCCACTGTGCGAGCTTAACCAACGATTTAGGGAGTCGTTCCCTTCTCTTCCTTCTTCATACCCATGGAGGTGGTCGGTGAGCGGCGGAGACGACGGTCCGAAAGCTTCTTCTGCGCCAAGTTTGCGATGGCCCAGGGTGTGTGAGAGGGGCTGAGCGAGGTCGCACGAAGAAAAAAAAAACTGGGTGTGATTGCAAACGCTGATCCTCCGACAGACCTTTTGGCGAAAAGCGGGTTGTTCTCATCGAGAAGTTTGATGCTGGGAAACGGAAGATCAAGTCAAGCATTCATGACAGGGATGAACTATAGATAAGGACTGCAAACGTGGTCGTTCTGTCGTAATTTGAATAGGGCGGATTGGGGACACCTGTTTTGTGATGTTTCCGTTTCGCCTTTTCTCCTTTTTGAAAGGCACACCCCTTGAGATGTTGAATGATTCGTGCGTTGTTGGTTCGTGGCGGCCTCAAGAGAGCGCACAGACCAACCCACCTCGTGTTTGTTCGGAAAATGGAGGGAACAAATTGACGTACATAATTGATGAGGTACGTTATTGAAGTCTCTCGATCTATCAACTTCGTGGGGTGCGCGCGCCTCGTTGAATGCCGCAGGACTGACATGGCAGCAATTTTCGCTCTTGGGAAGGACGTGGAGGCACTTGTCTGTCCGATCGTAATTCGAAGAAGGGTTAAGGAAACGTGGTCCAACGGTGACAACGGTGGATATAACTGAGACTGAGATACAGTGATATCGGGTGCGCCGCGTACCGTAATCGTTTCCAGGACATGTCGCGGTCGGTGGTAATGTTCGTACGTGGGCCGCGAAACACGAACAATATGTTAGTCAAGGTTCTCAGGATACTGCCGACGACTGATCAAACTCAAATTGAACGCGTTGAGAATTGTGAACGTACATGTGTGTCGTGCCATCAGGAAATCAACTTCAAGGGGTCCGAAACGGGCCTCGTGTCGCTTACCTATGCAACCGCGACGGTCTTGTTGATGGGGAGTTGGGAATAACGGTTTGACAAGTTCAAAGTTTCTGGGAATTGGGGCCGGGAGGCGTGAGTTGCAATTTCCTTCGGGCGTTATGGATAATCTGCGTTGATGACAATGTGGCAGCTCGTGTCAAGGCGCAAAGAGCTCACTCCGCGAAAGTGGACAGTCCGCAACTTATTATCAGGGAAGAGCGAGAATGATTTATCCAGCTGCTTCAAGGTTTCTTCTCACCCCCAATTGTTCCTGAGTTTGTGAAGTTCGTATTTCGGAGTCCTTTGAGTGGCTGGGCTTTACAAGCGAACAAGGTGATCAGCATGTGGTATAAAACCAATGAGCATAGATGAAAACACCAAGAAAAGGGAGGAAGACAACAGCAGAGACTTAGCGCTTGCGGAGGCAATCTGATGTTTCCTCGTGGCGAAAGCTGACTGATGTTCAAGTTCCAGACAGCTTAGTGGCATTGGACACCGTTAGCCCTTCATTTCAGATGTTGGCTGGACCATCACAACTTCCACGATACCACGTACTTGAGAGGGACGCAGGCTCCGGCTTGAGTTTCGCCCACCGAGCTCCACAACTTTTCTTGCCTTCAAAAGGCCAGCCATCATATGCACACGTCTAGGGCGAGATGCCCAATGGGAATGGCGGTATATGGCACGAAACATCGGAACGAAAAGGCAGCTGTCAACAGCAAAATTTAAAGTCTCCCGCCAAGCCTTGACTGTGGAAAAGGATTTAGATTTACCTTCATCCGAATCGTTGGCAAGCATCAACACCAACACCAACACCAACCAGCCCAGCCAACTCAAACCAGTTCGTGATGGGGCCCTCCGAAGGTCATTCACTTAATCCGTCAACGTCGTTCTCCGCTGTTCTCCCCCGTCCCGAGCTTACTACTTTAGGGCGCTTGGCAACCTAGAAGCGGCTCCCTTCTTCCTTCGTGCAGGAGATTCCTTGTACCGACATTGATCGCTAGTTTCACCTGTTTTTCTTGGGCTTCGGCTTGGCGCTGTACCAAGCCATGAGCTCATAGGCCAAGTTCGATACACAAACGCCTCCGGTGGCAAACGAAAGCGATCAACTGACAGCGATCTCTCTCTGGGCGTGCGGGGAAGAGATAGGGAACTCTTTCGAATTCGCTTAACCTCACTGTCAAACTAACGAATGTGCTTGGCGCGCTCCTATCTCGACGTATTTATAATGTTCCGCAGTCCTTGGCGGGGGGTGGTCTCGCTCACGAAAAGGGTAAACGGGTCGTCATCTTTCGTTTTGTGCCGCGAAGCATCGAACGATAGTAAGTATCTAGTCAGCGTGGCGCGTCGGTACTTAGTACTTCGGTCGCTTGCCTTCAACTGCTTTTTGGCCTTGGCAGCACAAAAAAGGGCAAAACTGAGTTGAGAAACCTTCAGCTAGATCCCTTCATCCCATCCAAGGGCTCCTCTTACTCCTCTCCTCGGTAAAGGTATGTATGGATGCTTTGGCTTCCGACCTTCGTCTTCTAGCCATGTGTGTGTGAAGGTCCCTGCTTCTCGGGACCTTCGGAGGTCGGGACAATGATGCCATTGAATATGCCACCCCTCTCTCATCAGCAGATCGCGAACCAAACATTATCTCCAATT
Organism: Macrocystidia cucumis; assembly: GCA_001179725.1. Classification (NCBI taxonomy): domain Eukaryota; kingdom Fungi; phylum Basidiomycota; class Agaricomycetes; order Agaricales; family Macrocystidiaceae; genus Macrocystidia; species Macrocystidia cucumis. The sequence continues at coordinate 194 of CEMH01202618.1, read as the reverse complement.
TGTCGTGTCGTCGTCAGAGAATGTTGACATCTTCAAAACCTTGACACGAGACTCGGGAAGCTGATGAGGACAGATATAGAACTTAGGAAACTCGGGCTTGGGGGGCTTTTTGCTCGCCGGAGTAGAGAGCCCAAAAAAAAACTCCTTCCAACTGATCAGTACCAACGCTCCACCATAGCCAGCTGATACCTCTA
>CEMH01202586.1:1073-17804 GCA_001179725.1 Macrocystidia cucumis | reverse complement strand
CCACTCAAGAACGTTTCTGATCCTTCCAAAAAGACCTCCACGGTAAATACACACCCAAGTCGCGCGCACGCATGGTGATGCTCCTCTCTGCCTCCGAAAATCGGGGGAGGAAAGGCTTGGGCTGGGTAGGCCGTATACGAAATTCGCAAAAATCGGACCAACGTGCCGTTCCTTCCTTTTTTTCTTTTGCCTGGATGTATGTAGTTCCGTTAACCAGCATCTTCACAAATTACACACCATCGTCATCTGAAAGGGCCTCATTGTGTCCGAGACTCTGCCGGCTGCGGAAGGGACCAGCATGTTATTTATTACACTGGGAAGGCTTTCTATGGGATCGTACATGTAGATAAGCGGTACAAGCGATAGACGTATGTCTGTCTAAATTATCCATGCCTATAACCAAGAAGGCCTGCTATTAATACAGTGGCTTCCAGATCGCATGACATTTGTGAGGAGATAAAAAATAAAACGGTGGCTCGTGGCTCGTGGCTCGTGGTTGGGTTTGGTGGGTGGGTCTGACGATTCTCAGCCTGTGATAACACGGTGACAGTCCGTCAAGGGCAGCAAAAGCGCATCAGGGGTCACAGACGAAAGGTTCTCTCTCGCAGAGAAACCGAGATGCGGGACACACAACTCCTGAACGGGGTTGTGCTCGGAGGAAAGAAAGCGGTTCCGGTTGTGGGACCGCTGAGATAGCTCAGATCAATCTAGGCTGGTCGTTGAGAATAGGCCCGGCGTTTAGGAACGAACAGAGCGGCCATTGGGTCCCTTTTGACTGGAGAGACTGATTTGGGAGGGCGTGAATTGGGTTGAGCGGGAGAAGGAGAAGGAGCGGCATTTGTAGAGGATTCCTTCTGTGTCGGTGTTACTGTACATGGGATGCGTGGGGCGGAGGTGCTCTCGTTGGACGTCGAAGAGGAACGGGAGCTTGACGTGTGTGTTGAAATGGGAACAGTCTTAGAACAGACCGCAGAAACCAGTGATGGAGAGAGATGGGAGGCCGCGGAGGAGCGGGGTTGTGTTACGGTATTCACCTTTACCCGGTTGGGTTGGGTTCCAGACGGTGGCAGTAATGTGGCAACAGTAGGCTTGGGTAGAACGCGGAATGTTTTGGAAGTTGGCATAGGGGGGAGGATGCGAGCGTGGTACATGGCCTTTTGAATTTTCGAAGCCTCAGTTCTCGTTTTCTGAAACAATGTTTTGGGTTGGACATTAACCGGCCCTGGTAGGACGAGATGCAAGTCATGATCAGCATTGGCGAGAAGGTTGATGGCAAGGACATGAACCATACAGCCGGATGTTCGCGGGCGCTTTGGGGGTGGCACGCGGTCTGTAATTTTAACCTCTCGCTCCTTTTTGCGCTCATCTGCCTCTTGTCGCTGGCTCCGTAGCTTGATTCCAACTTCTTCAAGCCGCTTCGCTTCGGCTCTTCCCAAGAACTACGATAGATAAGAAAACGGAGCCGTAAAGAGCGAACAGCACAAACTCACGTAGTAGTGATCTCGCCAACATTCTGGCTCTTCCAAGTTACCCGGCGAGTGACGCTTTAGTTCATTGGGGTACTTGCGGAAGCACAATGTCTTCCAAATTTCTAGATTTGCGTGATAGGGATTAGCACCGCGCGGAACGGGAAAGGAACACCCGGCTAGAGACATTACCTGAGGTGTCCGCCTTGATATGCTGATCGCCAGGTGCACGCGTTAACCACCTAAGTAAACCGATGTGCGTGAAGCGCTTACCGGGGACCCCTCTTCCAGCTGGGCAAGCTGGTCCGGGTCGCACTCTTTAAGGACTGGCTCAATGATGGGGTAGGGAGCACCATCGCCGAGAGACCCAATGACTAGAAAGACGATTCAGGCATGGGAATGGGTCAGATACACAGGATATCGTACGCTCTACATTTGCTATTGCGACTGGAAAAGAGGGCCGATTGAGAGGTCGATGGTTAAGGAACAATGGAAGGCTCTGAGTTGGCTGACCTCGTTGGCAAATCTGTACGAGGCTGGGTACCCGATTGTTTGAGTCCCAGTCCATAATGATGGATCCCTCCTGGCCCTAAAGCTGAAGTTTGAGTGGAAATAACGGTCGGAAAGTAGGTGAATGGTGAGGACGTCGAGCGCGGTGGGTGTTGGCGGTGGGAGGTCACGTTGTTCCTAACTTGGAAGGATTCTCACAGCCTTTACGTCCCTGGGCACTTTCCTCTGTACTTGTACTTGCAATAGCGCTCCTTGCGTAGTCAAAGTCCGTTTTATTAGGGATCAGAACACCGTTTTACTTCCTATCGATTGGGTATCCGCATCGTGTACAAGTTCACCCATGTGTGTATCCAATTGGGAAAAACCAACCTAAACCCTGCGCTCCAGGGAATTATTTGACCTAAAAATTACTCTTATGATCTCAGTCAATGTAAGTCGTGCACAATTTTTGGGGGCTCGCCTTCATTCCCACTCTCGTCCTGCCAGATGTTGAAGGTCCTTCTTGTTCTCTTCTCTTAGGTGTGTCGGTCGATCGACGAGAATGACCGGTGTTTCCTTCCTCAAATTAGTACGTATTCCGCCTGATAGGAACCATCGAACGGACAGTGTCCAACGGAATTCGCACCGCCTGAATCACGAAATTAGCGACCTGGCTCCAAACTATTGGTCGGTTTAGTCATCGACGCCTGTGTCATTCCGAAGACTTGTTCTTGACGCGATCTTATTCCGGTTGGCTGCCCACGCGAAATGGTACCCCGAAAGCCAAATACTGCACTTTGGGTCGGCTCCCACTCCCAGAGGGCGGAACGACGCCCCCCACACGTTTTTTTCATTTCCTTCCCGATTCGTTTCACAGGCACTCAGCGAACCAAATCCTTGTCTCCGTCTCTCTCCATGGCTATCGCGGGTGGCCTGATTGTTGCCTCCTGTTGGCTGAAATCGCAAGATCCTCTCACGGCAAGATACAAAGATACTAGTCCTCGATAGATTTAAAAGCTGGCAGCCGTTTTGCCACAACCCTACATCCCGTTTCCAACTCATGCAACAAGCCACCCACCCCCGTCTCCACGTCCGTGACGCCCATGACGCTCACATTGTTTTCGAAGCCGTCCGCCAAGGCTTTCTTCGTCCAGTAGCGCGTCGTCTGAACGAGATGGAAAGAGCAATGCACGTTCGATCTGGGGCGATATTTGTCTGGGTAGAGTGTGATGACGATGCGGGCCTCAAGCGCTGGACCGGTGGGATTCTATTCTTATTCAAGAAGCGGCCATTAGCAGCTGACTTGCTTTTAAACTTGCAGATGGACGCGTATGGGGTCAAAGCCGCATGAGAGAGGTGATCCTTTGTTCTGGCTTCAAATTCCTGTCGCAAGCTGATAAATGTTCTGGCAGCCATACCTTTTTTATGATGAAAAATTGCCCTATGACCTTGCACAAGGGTCAACTGACCCAGCTAACCGGTCCGTTGTTGCTCTTGAGTCAACATGACTTTACCCTGATATGTGTCCTTGCAGCTCTCCAACTTTTCGGTTCGTTGATGGAGTTTCACGACATGGCCCTTCATCCTCTGCGCTGTCGCATCAGGACCGAAACGCCAACCCACATCCGGGACTAGTGAAACAAGCATACTCTGCTTGGGTCCTTGTCAATCCCCAATCGAAGCCGCAGAAATGGCATCTGACAGCGTATTTCACTTACGCTGACTTGCCAAGCCTTCCAACGATTGATCGAGATGCGATGTTGCATAAGATCATCGTTCCCGGCGGAATTTATCGAAGCGGCAAGGCAAGGTCTAAACACGAAGAGGATAGTTTGACCTCGAGATACGCATCGGATTCCCCATCGCCTGGGTCCAATAACGACCGCTCGCTGCCAACATTGCCGTCATTGCAATCAACGGTGGGACCGCAGAACGGAACGGTGGCGCTACCACGCCCTCATGGCGCGAGAATGGCAGAGGATCAGCGGGTCATTCAGATGCTGAATTCGCGGCATATCTTTTGATAGGACCTCCCTGAGATGATAGGACGGGCCTTGGCTGAGAAGCCAAGAACAAAGGGGGGAGAGAGGGCACAAGATGGATGGCGTGCTGATTTCACCACTCACATTAATTCTTCTCCTTTCTGGTACGATTGGGTCAAAGTTCGGAAATGATCTGTATTTTTAGCCATGTAGCCATGGATTGCTTGCGAGTAGATATGTCTTCTGTCTTTCTTGGAAATCTCGTTATAGAAAGATGACTTGGTACGTGTGAAGACGCGCATGCCCCTAAGTATCACAAGCTGGTGGGGTTCGCCTCAGGTTCAATCACGATGGTAGCTCGTTCATCGCCATGTCAGCCGTCAAGAATGGACGTCGTACAGGATGGAGTTGTTTTCACTGAATATATTCATACCAGACCACTGGGTACATGCCGTATATTGTATTGTAGGTTGATTGATGGATGAGTTCAACGTTAAGCGACGACCCATTCTCAAAGCGAATCGGATCCAGTACACCGGCTTGAGAGACCAAAGATGAAGGATAAGACATCCCGCGGTGATGACCCGGCGCCCCATGCAATCAAGTCTCGACACAAGCTCCGATAGGAAAAAAACCACGCAGTCGCCAAAGAAAAGGAGCCGAAAGCTAACCGTGTTAAGGTCGAGCCCTAGTCCTCATCGTCAGATTTGTCCTCGCCTTGGTCGCGTGCTTGTTCTTGTGCTTTCATCGCGCCAACTAAATCATCGGCATCGCCCTTTTGTGCGGCAAGTCTTTGTCCTGTCAAAGGTGTGAGCATGAGGTACCATTTTTGCGCGTCACAAGCAAGACCCACGGATCAGGGTGTGAATGGCCTCTTGGGTTTTTCTGTCGAGCTTCACAAGCTTCTTTTGTAATTCGCGTTTCAGGTCCCAGTTAGGACGTTTGGGAGCAATGTTAAAAACGTCCTGATCCGAAAAATAAGGGAATGAGAGACGGATTAGGAACGAACGGTTGGGCGTACCAATTCCTCCGCCCGCCTCTTCTCGTCCTCCGCAATGATAGCTTGCGCTAGTCCTTCCACGTCCTTTTCGATAGTGTCTTGCATCGCGACATCCTCATCTTGGTTCCACTTTTTGAGTGTCCGCGATTTGGGGTCAAAGTTGCGGTTCTTGATGATAGGTTCACTGAGAAATGTTAGGGCGAGTTCTGAGCCTTAGGAAAAGCAACGCATACTCGTCTGCAGTAGACTCTCCAGCCTTCCGTCTCCTGAGGGCAAGAAGACGAGCTTTCCTGGCCTCCGAGGCCTCAGCGAGGGATGGTGGTGGTGGTGGTTTCGAGGACATGGATGTGGCAAGGGTTCAGAGGATGCTGACTAAGTCAAAATAGGCAACAACGTCGCGTCCCGCCGGCTTCTCTCTTTCTCGACACGGTCTTTGCTCAGAGTCTCGAAAAACTTTTATTCTTGCATGGAATTGCATCTATGGAGAAGAGCTTGCTTGAAACTCCTCCAAACCACCAAGCAATGTCCCAGCAGACCTAGCTCTCGCTTCTTCAGTGCTACTTCCGATCGACGGAACGGACAAACGAAAACTGTCGACATGGCCGCTTTCCCTTGCGAACATATCAGGTATGCCTGAATATTAATGGCCAAAATTGTTTCTTCTAACCTTACACTTGTTCTCGTGTAGGAACTTTTCCATAATTGCTCACATAGGTAACTCTTTGATCTTCCCGAGTATTATTCGCATTGAAGTTGTCCGGCAATAATTAGACCACGGTAAATCAACGTTGGCAGACCGGTAAGTTTTGCCACCAATTACTCCTGATTCAATCCACTGACAATAGTTGCAGCCTTCTTGAGGTTGGTGTCATCCCGTTGTACAAACTCCAATGAGCACCCGTTGATCATTCCTGGTCAGCTTACGGGAACAATAAAGCGCAAAAACGTTGGCAAGAATGAGCAAGTCCTTGACAAACTAAAAGTGGAACGCGAACGAGGCATCACGGGTGAGTGGGTTGCAGTTGTCCATGGCTGTTACTTACGCCTTCTTCATTCAACTTCAGTGAAGGCTCAGACTGCTAGGCGTGTATCTCAAACGACTTTATGATATTGTTTTAATGACAAATTGTAGCATGATACATAACGTCGACGGGCAGGACCATCTGTTGAATCTGATCGACACGCCGGTATGAACGTAGGATTCGTCACCGGTTTTGGCCTCATCCATCCTATATTTAGGGCCATGTCGATTTTGCTTGGGAAGTTTCCCGTTCCTTGGCTGCGTGCCAGGGGGCTTTACTTTTAGTATGTGTTATGGCCACTTACGCCGTGAAGTTTCTATCTAACATGTCACAGGTTGACGCTAGTCAGGGAGTCCAAGCACAGTCAATATCGGTGTTTCACGTTGCCCGGGAACGTGGGCTAACGATTATCCCAGTCCTCAATAAAGTAAGAACGTTTCGGCCTCCGGGGTTTACGTTCCTTACCAGTGCGCTAGATTGATCTTCCCGCTGCTGATCCTGAGCGGATAGCAGCTCAGATGCAAGCCACATTTGGGATCGATCCTGCAGAAATGCTGCAAATATCTGCTAAAACAGGAAAGGGCGTCGAAGCTATCTTGGAGGCTATCATCAAACGTATACCCCCTCCCACCGGCCAGGCTGAAGCTCCGCTGAAGGCGTTCCTGTTTGATTCATTGCAAGTTTCAAAGCTCCATGCAGAGGGAGACGTGCGTGTACTGATGGCACAACTCTAGATACGATAGATATCGGGGGGTAATTTCGCTCGTGAACGTGCAAAGCGGAATCTTGCGGAAAGGTTTGCCTCCCCACTGAACCAGTTTTTGGCGGAATGAAAACTTACATACCATGTATAAGGCGACAAAATCCAGAGCTGTCATACGCGTAAACGCTATGAAGTCACCGAATTAGGAATTATGCACCCAGAGGAAATACCCACCGAAAGCCTTCATCCAGGCCAAGTCGGATACATTGCATGTAACATGAAGGAGTCTTCAGAAGGTGAATTTCTAGTCAAATACGTCATAACCACCTTTCTTACTGTGGTTGTATCAGCCCATATCGGGGATACATTATTCCGTGTTGGCCATCCTGTGGAATCGATGCCCGGTTTTAAGCCTGCGAGGGCTATGGTCTATGCTGGCGTTTTTCCTTTTGATAGCAGCGACTTTCCCCTCCTTGAAGAATCCATCAAACGGGTATGATACAATTCAAGCAGAAAAGAGAACGAGAACTGACTGGTAGCTTATCAGCTTACCCTGACTGACCGTAGTGTCACCGTCCAGCGAGAATCCTCGACCGCCCTTGGACAAGGATGCCGCCTTGGTTTCCTAGGAACCCTCCATATGGACGTTTTCCGTCAACGACTAGAGGACGAGTACAACGCCCATGTTATCATCACGGCACCAACAGTGCCGTATAAAGGTACGAGATACGGCGCTCCGAGAGAAAACCCAAGTCTCATCGAGGAAGCTAGTCATCTACAAGGACAAGGAAGTTATTGTTAGCAACCCGACTGAGTTTCCTGACATCACCGATACCCTTTCTCGTGTGAAAGAAATTCACGAGCCTATTGTCAAGGCCTCGATTATCGTTCCCGAAGGTGAGAGCAAATGCCTGGCTATTTTCGCCTTGTGAATACTAATCTTATACGCAGAATATATGGGCGAGATGATGACACTGTGCTTCGAGCATCGGGGCACAGACATCGATCATCGATATCTTGACCCTGGTGCAAGCACCTCTTCACGGATTATCCTTACTTGCATCCTACCTTTGAGCGAGATCGTGACCGACTTCTTTGGCCAGCTAAAGAGTCGCAGTTCGGGCTTCGCAAGTTTTGAGTAAGGAGTTAGTTCTCTCTTAGCGTAGCAGGGGCTAACTTTTCCGCTTAGTTACGAGGATGCGGGGTATCAGCAGAGCGATTTGGCCAAGGTCTATCTATCTTCCATCTACAAATGAGCCGCATATAACCTCGATCTTTAGATGTCATTTCTACTGAACGGGAAAGCCGTTGACACGCTCGCCCTAGTGGTACATCGTTCAGCGCAAGACGTCATTGGCCAACGATGGGTGAAGAAGCTGCGTACGTTCTATGTCACCCAATTTTGAGACCAGACCTTGCTAACATCGTCTCAAGGGGAAGTCATTCCACGACAACTATTCGAAGTCCCCATTCAAGCAGCGATTGGACGCCGTATTATCGCAAGAGAAACGCTCAGCGCCATGCGTGCAGATGTGACTGCGGGGTTGTATGGAGGTGAACTTGATCGCTCTTCAGGACGTTACACGGACACGATCGTTAACGGTTTGCTTTTACAGGACACTATGAGCGCAAGATGAAGCATTTGGAGAACCAGAAGGAGGGAAAACGCCTGATGAAACGGCTCGGATCAGTCAATCTACCCCAAAAGGCTTTCCATGAACTTCTCAGCTCCAAAGTCTAAATGATCATAACAACAACAATAATTTAGGCGAAGAAGCAACGGTTTGACTTGTGGATGTTGTTACAGCGTATTATCTTCATCGTCATACGTTTCTTTCAGCAACCTGTCGAAAGTGGGTTAGTGGTCGGAGGCAGGCTGAAGCATCTGGGCTCTCACCGATAAATCGACGCGGGAGGATGATCACCACTAGCAAACATTTAGCGTCGTCGTCCACGGTCCTCATACATTAAAGGTACTTACTCGTTTGTGATATACGCATTCACCAACTCTGGTCCAACATAATCATAATATGGATTCACCACATCTACACGATCCACGAGATCGCCTTCATCAAAGCCGAGCACCTTGCTGGGATCGCCAAAATCCAAAGCGCCGTAATCGTGATATAGATTCCAAAGTGGTGTCAATTTGAACTGGCCCGAACACACGACCACTGGTGTGCTATGTGCATGGGCAGCGGTAGCTGCGAGAAGCGAGCCTGAAACAGCAAACATTCCGCCATTTGCAAGGATGGCATGTGCCCCTAAAACGACCTTGTTGACTCGGGACATCAGCGCATATATTGAAGAGTCTGGCACGAGGAACGTTGATATCCCGGTGGCAGCGAGTGATTTGGCCATCTCTCGTCCATCGTATCTGGAAAAACAGCCCAAAGAATTAGTGACAACGTCAGATAGTGCTTTTGGGGATTTCGGTTGAAGGGGACGAACGTCGGTGCAGACTCTGCCACGATCACTGTGTATTTTCTATAGTGTGCTGCCGACTTGAAAAAGGCCTCGACTGTTTTTGAATTCCCCAGAGTCAGGATGATTTCACTTTAATTCCTAACCCGTCAGTCCAGGAAGTTCGGGGGGGATCGACCACAACAATACGATGGAAAGGAAAACTCACTCTGAATGGATGTGATCTTTTGCGTTTTTGGATACATTGTCGTATACAGTCTCTAGTTCGTCCAAGACATCTTGAATGGCTTCCATCAGCACTGGCTTCAGACCCCGAGCGAACGAGTCTGGATCGTCTGGATCGTTCTCCTTCAATGTCGCTCTGCTCTCTCGTTCCGTTTTTGGGAGTGTTGTGCTTTTTCGGGGTTGTCCTTGCAAGATGAACGTGGCGATAGAGAATTTGGATGGTGCATGAGTCGTATGAGGGACAGACGAGCTCCCTTGCGTGGCAGTGTGGTACTCCTCGCGGATGTGATGAAGAACTTTCCGAACCGTGTTTCCTACGGAATATTCTGTGTATATTATTCCGTCGGCCGATATGCATTAGAATAAAAGGTGGTTCAAGTGGCACAGCGGAGGCTTGGGAGGGAAACGAACCGTTTGGTTGGGCCTCAACTAATCTCCGTCCGACGCTCCGTATCACGTCAACGAGTTGGTCGATGTTGGAAAACCGCGCTTTTGCAATCACTTGGCGGAGAACTAAGAGAGTCTCTAGAGCAGCTGCTCTTGATCCAACGACCTGGCTAAAGACGGGGCAAGAAGATGAGAACCCCCTACCAACCGTCCAGAATTGATTGAGATACTACTGACCGCCGCCGTAACTTTGCTGCTAACACTTCAACTACGCGTTGCTTTGCAGCGCTTTGCGCACTAGTTGCCATGATCGTGGATTGGCAGTTGTCAAGTTCAGTGTGGTGAGGGTAACGAGAGAACACGGCAAAATTGTTGACAACGGGATTGGTGTTGATCGGGTCGAGCCACAATCTTGCTCGATCAGGTAATTCTTAATGCACAGGGTCCTCGTGTGGATACGCTCCCAATAGTTGTTGATGCATTTGATGTGTTGTCCGTACATAATTTTCTACATTGTAAGATATTCAAGCATCTACATGCCAATCAAGTTTATCAGCCCATTTGGGCAGCAACTCCGAAATCTGCTCCACGTCCTTATCACCACGCCCAGAAAGGCACTAGGGGGAGGTAAGCCACGATCTTGGCTCGGGACTATGAAACAGACATACGACGACAAGATCAGAGTCCTTGGGCATTGTCTTCGCGAGGCGTACCGCCTCCCAGATTGCATGCGATGATTCGAGTGCTGTATTGATGGCGAGTTAGTTCTATGCTTCAATAATAATAATCGGCCAGTACCTGGGATGATGCCTTCCCTCTGAGTCAACATTCGGAATCCGCGTAAAGCCTCTTCGTCCGTCGCTACCACGTACTCGGCTCTTCCAGAGTCCTTCAACCAGGCATGTTCCGGACCAACACCAGGATAATCAAGCCCAGCACTAATGGAATGCGTCTCGACGATTTGCCCTGCGGTCGATTGGAGGATGTATGTTCGCACACCATGCAGGACTCCAGGTTGCCCCTTTGAAAGAGTGGCGCTGTGACGATCGGCGTGGAGGCCTTCGCCTCCAGCTTCGACGCCGATCAAACGTACGTTTTTGTCAGGGATGAAGTCGTAGAACGTGCCGATGGAGTTACTTCCACCCCCGACACAGGCAACGACAGCATCGGGAAGCTTCCCGCGTACTTCAAACAATTGACTTCGGATTTCCTCCCCGATGATCTTTTGGAAATCGCGAACGATAGTTGGGAATGGATGGGGACCAATTGCGGATCCGACCAGGTAATGTGTGGTCGAAAGGTTGGTCACCCAGTCCCTCATGGCCTCGTTCACTGCATCTTTCAAGGTACACGACCCAGAATGGACCGGGATCACCTTGACAAAATGGTTATCGCCTTGAAAATGTAAGGAAAAACAAAGGGGTTCCTACCTTTCCTCCGAGCATTTGGATTCGGAAAACGTTAAGAGCTTGTCTTCTGACATCCTCCGCACCCATGTATATGATGCATTCCAAGCCAAACTTTGCGCAGACTGTCGCAGTCGCGACTCCATGTTGCCCTGCTCCCGTCTCTGCAATTATGCGAGTTTTCCCTATCCGTCGCGCAAGCAAAATCTGTTCATAAAAAGTCAACGTCAAGGTAGCATCTGAGTACGTGACACATCACCTGTCCGATGGCGTTGTTGATCTTGTGCGATCCTGTATGATTGCTGCGACACCAATAAGACTTAAAATCTCAGCCTAAAGCCGATACTTACAGGTCTTCTCGCTTTAACCAGATGTTCGCGCCTCCAGCGTCTCTGGTGAGACCTTCTGCGAGGTACAGATTGGAAGGACGATTCATATAACCAAAGTGACTTTTAAACTCTTTCGCGAATTCCGGGTCAGCCATAGCAGACTGATGAGCCGCTTCCAACTCCGCCAGACAGTCAAATAGAGCTTCGGGGACGTATTGACCACCAAATTCTCCAAACCTTGCAGGCAGAGCGACGATATTCGAATCGAGTTTGACGGCGGGTGGTTCTACCGCATCGTTGATGGGTGGGCTTTGTCGCGGTGGTAGCGCTGCACGCGCTCGAACGGGCTGACCTTTTTGACTGATTTCGCGACAATATGCTTCTACGTTGGCTGCAATATTGCCTTTCGGTGCGGATGTGATGACAGTGACAATTCGGCTACCAATGACCACACCATCAGCACCCGCATCTGCCGCTGTATCGAAGTGGCCACGGTTTGAGATGCCGAATCCAACAGCGATGGGAACTTTGGCGTAGTCGCGCACGCGAGCGATGATATCAGGAAGGGCCTTGTTCAAAGCGACCGCGTCTGAAGAGCCAGTGGTCCCCATCTACCAATGTAAGCCGAAGCTCGGAAGGAGGAAGAATTTGAGCCCACTTTCGTCACAAGATAGATGAAAGAGTCTGCGATAGATGCCAGGAACTTGATTCGATTGAGAGTGGTGGATGGAGCAATTAGTGGGACATAGGATAGGCTTGTCCCCAATAAACTTAGAGAGAGAAATCAATGCGAGTGAAAGAAACCAGTCTCACCTCGCTTTGGCGCATTTTTCCCGAAAGTTGAGAGCCTCCTCGGGTGGAAGATCCACAACAATAAAGCCGTTCGCACCAGCCTCTCGCGCATCCTGGATTGCCTTGTCCTCTCCGTATGCGAGTATTGGGTTGTAGTAGCCTGTTGAGGTCCGCCTATTTGTACAGCACTTAGCAGCAGCAGATGTTGGACATACCCATCAAAATCACGGGAGCCGTCAAGCCTTGATTTCGGGCCGCCCTAAGCTGACCAAGGACGAAGGGGTAATCGATATCGTTCTTAATGGCAATCTACGGAGAGCGTGAGTGCGACCGAAGCCGAGACAATTATTGAACGAACAGTGTTTGCGGATTGAATCACGGGCCCATCAGCAATGGGATCGGAGAAGGGGATGCTGAGTTCAATGATGTCTGCTCCTCCAGCCTGCATTGCCAGCAGGATGGGGATGGTATCCTGCTTTTCCGGAAATCCGGCGGTGACGAACGTCACCAGCGCTGGTGTGCCCTTTGGAAGATTTGATTAATAGCGAACACCTTTGAAGATATGGCCTCACAAACCTCTGCTTTTTTGGCTGCGAAAACATCTGTGAGAGCCTGCATTGTAGAGGTTAAGATGGGTGGAATGGTGATGACTCGCTCAGCTGTAAAGTCAAGATAAATATTTCCGATCGACGCGAGCCACGTGCCGAGCATTTGATCACATCTGAGGGATGCCGTCCAAGGCCGTCAATCTCTCCTTTTAAACTCGACCACAATGGATGACATCGCACAGTTAGCAAATGAATCCAGAGTTCTCGTCATTTATACTGGTCAATCTCAATCTAGGCCTCCTTGTGCATTGGTTGAATTTGTTCTTTTTTAGGTGGAACCATTGGGATGCTGGTCGGACAGCAAGGTTATGTTCCGGAGCCTTATTTCTTGACAGAAACTCTACGGAGCCAAACGCGCTTTCATGATCCACTTCAGGACTCCTTGTTCTCGAACTCTGCTTCCGTACAAGGATTCAGGCAGTGGAGTAGCAACAGTGGCCGTAACTCGCCGCTCAGCGGGCACGCGTCGCGATCAACGTCTCGTGCACCACGAGACAGGCACCCTCACCGCACATTGCTGGTGCGATCATCACGTCCTATCGGTCGTGGACCTGCCTTATCTCCCGTTGATGGACCATTTCAAGGGGATTTTGGTTGCGTCAAGGTTGCAGAAAACCTGTATGAAGCCCATCTCCCTACCCTTGTGACACCGCGAAGCGCCGTTCCCGGAGGCAGCGGGATGAAATCGATACGTTATGCTATCCTTGAGGTGAATCTGCGAGTAACTTGTTTGGTCTGTCTGTTTCTCACCCTTCGCCCAGTGGGATCCACTTTTGGACAGTAGCAATGTGGAGATAGAAGGTGACTGTCAAGTTAATCATGATTTCACTTCAGTTCTCAAGATTATTTTCAAGAAAGACTGGACGCGCATTGCAACTGAAATAGAACTGAACTACTCATTTGATGCCTTTGTTATCTTACATGGGACCGATACCATGTGTTATACCTCGAGCGCGCTGAGTTTCATGCTGGAAGACTTGGGAAAGACTGTCGTGAGTTCCCCGTCAAAAACACCCGACGTTTTCTCGTAACGCCTGGGCGCTGTACAGATATTGACGGGAGCACAAATACCACTTTCTCAACTGCGCAATGATGCAGTGGACAACCTTATGGGGGCGCTAACCATCGCAGGGCATTACGTCATTCCAGGTGAGCGTCCTCGGCTTCCCAACAGTCCGACAGTTGATCAACTTTTCAACGGGAAACAGAATGTTGTCTCTATTTCAATCACACCTTATTTCGAGGGAACCGCGTTTCCAAGACATCTTCATATGACCTAAGCGCCTTTAGCAGTCCAAATTTTCCTCCGTTAGTGAATGGTGTGCACCTATTTTCTCCTTCTCAGATCAGCACCGCTCAACGTCGACAGTTGGAATCGACATCGTTGTTAACTGGGACGATGTTATTCGTCAAACTTCTCTACGACGATTCCGATCACATAAAGGTGGGCGCATCGTTTCTCAGGCCCTTTGATTCTCCACTGACCATCAGTTTGCTCTTCGATCTCTGCTGATAGTGATGAGTCCGCATGTTGGTATGTTGATTTGATCTCCCGTCAACATATCTCTTGATCTCTGAACCGTCTCAATAGCGACTCTCCGCTTATTCCCCGGGATTGCTGCGGCGACCGTCAGTGCTTTTTTCATGCCGCCCATCCGTGGTGTTGTGTTGGAAACCTTCGGGGCAGGCAACGCTCCTCAGCGTGCCGACCTCATGCAAGCTCTTAAAGACGCTTGTGATCGTGGTGTAGTAGTCGTTGCCATCTCTCAGTGCTCCAAAGGATCAGTCTCCGATGCCTACGAAACGGGGAGAACTCTACTTCAAGTTGGGGTCGTACCAGGAAGTGACATGACACCCGAGGTGAGTTTGATCTGTCCCATGCTCGTGGTGTCCTGTCTCCATTTTCTGATAAATAAATTTGATCAGTGTGCATTGACCAAATTGAGTTATCTTCTCTCAAAAACTGAGCTCTCAGTCAAAGAAGTCCGAGATCTGATGGGCACGCCGCTTCGAGGTGAACTCAGTCGACCATCTGGTTCCACGCCAAGTCAACCGGGTACCATCGACACGAATCTCAGCAACATTCAATCTGTTCTATCACAGTTCGTGCGTCTCACACGGCCACCGTCGGTCGTTCCTCAGATCGTGGTGTCCCCCGATACGATTGATGAGCCCGCTCGAGATGCTGCGGCTCCTTGGTCCTGGACAGCAGCAGAAGCTGCACTCACGGAAGCCGTGTTGTTCCCTTTCTTAATCCATCTAGCAGCTGCCAAGGATGATGTCGAAACCATATCATATTGCTTGGATGCGGCGCCGGGCGGGATCGTGAACTGCTTTGAACCTGGCTCAGGTCGTTCTCCGCTTCAGGTTGCAGCTCTGAACGGACATGTTCGGTCGGTCAATCTTTTATTGCGATCCGGAGCGCTCGTTCATCCACGGGATGCGCTGGGACATACCGCCCTCTATTATGTACGTTATTCTTCGTACACTCAACAAGTGAGAATCATCCTTGATGGCTTTTGTTTTGCGTTTGCAGGCTGCTCGTCAAGGGCACGAAGAAGTCGTTGATATTCTCGTTCAAGCTGGTGCTTCCTTGGCAGGTGTTGATCAGGGATACGTCGCTCTCGCAGTCAATAACGCACTGCGGGCAGGCGACGAAAGGACGTCACGGATTTGGTCCAAGACGGGAGCCAAGATACCCAACAAGACAGAATAAAACATTCAAGAAAAAAAAAACCCCCTAGCGATGGATACACAATTAACTAACGTCTTTATTTGTCACAATCAACGTCTGGTTATACGATCATTTGGAGGAGAAGAGGACGGACTTACTATAGACATAGATAGGATTCTGACCAACCGAGAGATTCTCCCAGACGATACGATACATACACGGGATGAAAGATGCTTCACACTGACACATCGTTCTCCACTTTGAGGGCGTCCTCGAGAGCGCTGTTGATCGTGCTTAAAAAGACCGGCATCTGTTCCCGTCCAAAGGTGAACGGGGCTGATAAGAAACCCAGTCGTTCCACAAAGTCTAGATCTTCTTTGTCAAGGTTGATCGGGGAGAAATGAACAGCCTCGTCGAGTTGGTTCACTGATGTGATGGGCTCTTCGTAACCGTCTGGGATATCGTGGCAGAGACGTAACGTAAAACTCAGAGCTGGTTCAAGTGATAAGACGAACATCAGTCAAACACTAAAACAGAGAGGTGAGGTGTGAGAGCGCACGCACTTTTCTGGGCTGGACCACCTTTGGCATTGTAAGTGTACACGCAAGTGAACAACCATTCGTCCAAATCCAAATTGGGGTATTGACTTTGCAGAGGCTTGACGTTGGTAACCAATAGGTTCGTAAGGTCCTCATAGAACCGCACCACCTCAGCGTGTTTGGGGTCTTCGCCGCCTAACAGGCCCGTCCCGTTCGTCTGGGTTCTCAATCGAGACTGTGAACCGCTTTGTTTGCCGAGTTTCGCAGCCAACTCGTTTGACCGTTGAGCTTCCGCTTTAGCTTCGTATAGCAGGTCCTTTTCTAATTATTGCAGCCCACTTTTAACCACCAACACAAGTCACTTCGGGGCGGGGGGGGATACGCGCGTACCTCGTTGTTCCAGTTCCGCGATTCGAGCTTGTTGTTGTCGGATTGTCCGTTGTCGTTCTTCAGCTCGTATCCTCCAATCGTCCAGTTCGTTCTGCATCGAGCGCTTCTCTTCATCCGCCGCCTCTCGTGTGATAAGATGGAGTATGGAGCCTTTGCCGTTCTGCGTCAGAGGTATTTTCTTAGCAAGTTGCGAAGTGAGCTCCTTGATGAGTGACTCCTGTGCTGATGTCTTGGTCAATGATTTTTAAAAGTAGACGGATGAAGACATGCAAAAATCGATGGTTGAGGAGAGCGC
>CEMH01202585.1:50679-70073 GCA_001179725.1 Macrocystidia cucumis | reverse complement strand
CCGGTGCTCGGCGGTTGGAGGGCTAGATGAGTTGACCGCAGGTTCCAAATACCCCTCGAACCATGTGTTGAAGCACGCATCATATTCGTGTTTCAGAGGAGTGCATGCAGCTGACAAGCTGTGCGCCATATTACTATTAGAATGGTGGAGGTGGCTGGCGTGGTCGATAATTAAACTCCGCTCATCTCGGTCACCTCAACTGAGCATCCGATCTGAACGGGTTGAACATTATGGATTCATCACAGCTTCAACGAGAACGCAAACGTACAATATCAACTATTGACGCAGAAAAGGATGAACTACCCAAAAACAGCATTTCAGGAACTCACGCTGACGGGCATTCCTGTTTTCCAGTTTCAGACACTGATTCGTACGTTGAAGTGCCCCCGGAGGGCCATACACATGGCAACGCCATCTTGTCATCCTGTGTGACAACCTCGTTGCAATCGCCCTGGCGGTCTTCGTTCTGTAGTCTCTCGAGAGGGATTGGTCATGGGAGGTCCGGATGAGGGTTACCTATCGGAGATCAACCGAACATCGTGGTCAACATCACTTCCTCACAACTTGTCTCCCGTTGTATTCCTCTACATACAATGAAACACGACTGCAAAACAGATCGACAGTCAACATAAATGGGGTATAAGTCATGGCCAGAACAGATCAGAAAACGTGAAATTGTTGAATAAAGCGCGACATATTAGCAGATGACACAGTCGCCCTGTGGCTTTGACAGTCTTGCTTCCAGCCTTGCTCTCAGTGTTTCGTCAGGTGAAATATACGAGCTTCCGCTGCACCAACAGGTTCGACTAGTAATGAGCAACAGCGTAGATGGAAGACCATTTAACACTTACACGAACTGCAAGCTTGATCCCATCAAAATTTGGTCCAGCGCAACGGTGATGTGATCAACAACATCACTTGATCTGCGCAACACTGACGTCGGGGCCAGTTGAGAGGTCGTATGCAGCCCAAGTACAATGCTCGGTTTCGGTTTCGGTCCCCGTCCAAAATTGAGACCGATATTTGACGTCAATCTGATCGTTTGATCCCCAACAGCACCGAGCGATGAGGTAGAGGCCGGAAGTGGGTTCACGGGAGTTGATGGAATCATGGGCGTTGCACGCGGTTCGTCGATGACCAGGCGCGAGTCGACCCAAGTGGGTGAGCTGTCCTCCAACAAGGACAACGAAACGCACCAAGTACCAGGGAGGATATGGCTGGAACGTCGAGAAGCAGGCGCAACCGAGAAAGCAAGTCTCCATAGTCTCGCTATGCCCAGTGATCAACACTAATCCTGACAACCATAGGCAATGAGAAAGGAAACGTACAACGGGCTATGAATTCCAACACGATCTGTTTCGATACGCTCATTCTTTTTTGAAAGTGGACGATCGTAAACTCCGCAGCAAAAGCTCCCTCGTCTCCAGCGAGATCCATAACCGTGATTTCGTCGGCGGGGGTTGTTGCGTCAAGGAGCATCTGGTCAGAACCCGATAGCGGTGAGAATTCAGGCGACATCCTCAAACGCTGAAAGAGCGGTTGATCGGAAATCAGGAGACAGGCAACGCGAATCTCTGATATGGTTTCTGGGGTAAGAGGGGACGAGTAAGATAGGAGCGCCGAAAGAAGATCAGGAAGATCATCGTTCTTGGATCCTGGCGCACTGTCTGGTTGTCGTTTGATGATGGCCCAATATATAGGCGTATGTTCCTCAATGAACTTTTCCTGGAGAATTGTGGATAGGGCTAAAGAATGGTTGGTGCAAGACTCGGCGCAACTGGCGAGGATCCCGGGTGCCGCCGAGGAATCGGATGGGTACTGGCGAACGAGGTCGCGCACGAGACTGAGAACGGTGGATTTAACTTCCCGGGTGGTCCTTGAGGCGCCAAAGGAAAACCAACTTGTAGGAGTAACGGGAGATTTCCCCTTGGCAACTGGTATTGCACTGGGCGATGACGGCTTCGATGGAAATGTACGTGGAGTCGAAGGTCCAGGTGACCTCTGAGTTTCACTGTATGAGTTCCAAGGTTGGACTGCCTTTGAGTCCTGCGAACCTGAGGAGGTGTTTATCGTGAGTTGTTCATAAGTCGGTGGGGCGTCCAACGGAATCAAATCCTCGATTTTGTCAAGGATCATTTTGGAGATTGCTGGTCGAGTCAACGGTCGTGAATTGTGGATAGTTTTGTGGACTGCGCAAATGTTCAGAGCACAGCCATTTCCTGAAGCGCTGCGGGAAGGAAGCCATGGCTGCGCGTGAGAGTGATCGCCGGCCGCCAAAATGACACGCGTCCATGCGTGTCTCAGGGTCTGCCATGTCGACTTTTCACTTGGTACAATGTTGAACGCTTTCACTTTGTACTATGTTGAACACTAACCAGTGGAATGGTATACGAATGTTCTCCACTGTGTTGGTGACACGCCCCGCAAGATGATGGAAAGTCCTTGAAAATGATCTATAAACATACGACATAAGCCCATCACCGCACCCGGAAACAACTCATTCGAGATGCGGATGACATGGATTCACCTTGTGAAAAGCTTCCCATACCTGCTACCGACAAATTCTCAACATTCCAAGCGACGGTATTCATTCAATCTGCCTCCCGTTCTCAGACACACGCTCAATCATGACCTCCTCGCCCTCTTGATCGGTAGATGGGCCATCTGTCCACACGCTTGATCAATGGGTTAGCAGCGGTCACTGAAAAACCTTAGGAGTTACCTGGATGAAGGTTTGTGCGCACTACCACGCACTGCAACACCTGATTGGGCAACTATTAACGTCATACTTGACCACGGTGAGTCCTCTTCAAACTCATAAATGCGATCAAAGTGCCTCCTACTGATAGTCAGGAATTTCCCACATACACCCCACCACCACTATGCCACATGACCCTCGTCTCAACCACTCCCCCTGCACCGTTTCCGGCGCACCCTGCCCCCTCTAACCTCACGTAACATCGCATCAACACTGCATCACTGCTTTGATGATTGCACCCGCAAGTCCAAACGGAAACCTTGGTATAATTAACTCTGGTTTTCGTGATGGCATCAGGACCGTTAGCCGGCGTCCTCCAAGTGGAGTTGAGGAGATCATATGAACTTCAACCCGCTATTGTGCCTTACGCCCACTCCTTGTTCTGGAAAGGATGTGAATTGTTGATTCCTACCATCTCTTATTCGCTCGTATCATGAAACGCCGGGCATTCTTTATAAACCTCACGGCCGGACAACATGTTTCCCCACATCCACTTTACCATGGCACAAACCTGGTCGTTCCAAACCTATCCGCTCGCGTTGCTCATCTCATTGGGCTTAGGAAGGTGGTTCTTGCGTCGGTGGCAAGCGCGCACTCGTTACCCATATCCGCCGGGACCAAAACCTAAACCCCTCATCGGAAACTTGCTCGACGTCCCGTCAAGCAGGTCATGGTTAGAGTATGAGGAGTGGGGCCTCAAGTATAACAGTGAGTTTTATCTCGTGTTTCTCTGGCATGACTACGCGCTGATGCCAAGCAGGCGACATCCTCCACGTCCAGTTGTTCAATACCCATCTTGTCATTCTCAACTCGGTTGCAGCGACGAACGACCTGTTAAACAAGCAGTCCAACGTGACTTCAAACCGCCCGCCTATCCCAATGCTCACTCTGTACGTGGCTACAATCCCGCTTCGTTGTTCCCCTGATACAAACGAGAGCCCCAAAGATGCGGATGGGAGTTTAATTCAGCGCTCCTTCAATACAGTGATCCTCAATGGCGCCAGCATCGCGCCCTCTACCGCAAAGCGTTTGGGAAAGACGAATGTATCGCCTACCAGCCACTGCAAAAACGCAAGGTCCAGGATTTTCTGATAAACCTTCTTCACACTCCAGGTGACTTTTCTCAACACACACGGACGTGAGTCTACCGACAAAAGCGACAGTTCTGAGATTGACAGATCCTCTCAGTCTCGCTGCAGCTGTTCTCATCCAAATTCTGTATGGCCATGACGTGGCGCCTACGAACGATCGCATCGTGGAGCTAGCTGAACTCGCCGTCAAAACGGGTTCGCGTGTCATGCTTCCTGGAGCAACCGTGGTCAACAGCTTCCCAGCTCTCAGGCACCTGCCGAGGTGGCTGCCTGGTCTCCAGTTTCACAAGATGGCAGATGAATGTCGCAAGGCAGTGCACGAACTGATGAACGTGCCCTTCGATTTTGTACGAAAGGAGATGGTAAGTGACAATCATACTTATCAAAGATGAGCGCGATCGTGATGTAATTCCACGCGCAGAAATCACCCGACGGATCGCCTTCCGCATTGGCAGCCTTTATCGACGAATACGAACGGCAAGGCATTTTAACTGAAAACCTTGAGTTGCTGAAAGGGTTTGCGGCTGCTACTTATGCCGGTGAGACTTTTCTACTTCCGTGGTGATGTGAATTAACCTCTGGGCGCGTACAGCTGGTGCGGACTCGGTAAGAGATCTCGCTCTCTTGCTTAGCCACCCCGCTGATTGTGTTGCCTTCATTAGTTCGTGGCTGTAGTAGGCACATTTTTTTACGCCATGGCGCTTCATCCGTCAGTCCAAGCAAAAGCCCAAGAAGAGATCGAAAGAGTAGTTGGAAAGGGTCGGCTCCCCACCTTTTCGGATCGCCCTTCGCTGCCATACGTAGAGGCTGTGTACCGCGAGATCATGCGGTGGCGCCCTGTCGCACCCCTCGGAATTCCACATGTCTCAACAGAAGATCTGATCTACGAGGGGTATTTCATTCCTAAAGGTCAGTCGCCCTCCGTTGATCACACCAAAAGATGAAGGTCTGATCTCTATCACTGTGTTCGCTACAGGCACGGTCATCATGGGAAATGTATGGTGAGAGTCAGCAGGTGCTGATGTGTATGACCATACATTGACGTAGAGACACAACACCCCGCAGGAGCATGACACGCCAAGGTTATACTGATCCGGATGCGTTTATTCCGGAACGGTACCTGGACGGGAATGGGGCGATAAACAGCGACGCTCACATCATCGCATTCGGGTTCGGGAGAAGGTTAGTTCAAAACATTCATGGGACTTTCCATCACTCAACACTGATATGTTCGGGAATGTAGAGTCTGCCCGGGTCAAGATCTTTCAGAAACTTCGGTACCTATCACCCTTTTTTCGTTTCTGATTCTGAATTGCGAATGTGTTTCCCACATCATCGTTATCATCCGTTTGTTTCTTCTGATCTTGAATTTTTTCGTTTGCGCCTTTTTCCACTGAGCTCTACCCACTGACACCAACCGTTTCTTTCAAAGATTTGGCTCACAATAGCGTCCGTCCTTTCGACCTTCCACATCACCAATGCCAAGGATGACAACGGACATGATATCGACATCCCGACCGAATTCACAGATGGGATCATCAGGTTCGTCAATATCTTTTGCAAATATCAACGTGTCCCGTTTCTGTCGCTGAAATCAAACAAACGAAAAAAAACCGCCACCATCCGCCAGTTTACCCCCAGACTTCAAGTGTTCAATCACTCCGAGATCGTTGGAATTGCTGGCTCATCTCACATAAACGAGAATTACAGTCGGAAAGAGGTTCCACTTATTTAAATGTCGTAAACGCATCGTATCAGCGCGATTGACAACTTTCCTCACCTGCTATGTCATCTCACTTCGTGTAATGGAAGAAAACAAAACCCTATCATTGGGAAGAATCATCTTCTCGTGAAGCTGCGAACCAACATATGAACACAGTGTCATCATCTCGATCAACCCTCGATTGCTATTTTATCTCACTTCGTCTGAAAACGCACAAGGTGGCTGAAAAGAACCCCTTCCCGCGCATGTCATCCGGATTCATCACAGCATCACGATATCGTCCATGACAAGCGCCTATTCGCTGCAAAAAAAATGACTTCTCCTTTGATCCTGTCAACCCCCTTTGCCACCAACAGTTCGCCGAATGGCGGCCGTTCCTATGCCTCGAATTGCAGTGGCAACTGTCATGGTTTCCATAAACAACTAGTTTACATTCATATATCATTCTCGCCGTACGGTTAACGCGATACGTCCAATTAAAAAGGAAATGGTGACGATAAGGAGACGGAGACTAGGCAAAACAAACGAACCAACGCCACGGAGAGAGAGAGGGGGGAGAAACGAGGGTTGAGATGACGAGACGATAAGACTCGGGGAATCAATGGGAGGTCTGACGACGGGGTAGTTGTAACAATTGTATACCCGCATAACACACGGAGGAGTTAAGAAGATAAGATGAAAAGCAAACGAAAAAAAATGCCCACATTCGTCGCTCACGGGAGGAATACCCCAGGTAAAGAGAGAAACTAGAAAGGACGTAATAAACCCTCAACCAATTGCGTATATCGTTGCAATCCTGGTGCGACGGAATAGCAGAAAACCTCTCGAAAAGGCAGTGACGATCATCACGGATGGCCTCTGACAGATCTCGACGTCCCACGGCAACGGTCCGTTGCTCCTGGAAACGGTATCCCATCCGCAGCCACCACGGAATACAGCTCTTCGTCTTCTCTGGACTACCTCTGGGAGCAGTTGATCTTTCAACAACACTGCGGCGTCGTCACGCCGCCCTGCGAACTTCGGATTTTTGCTTGAACGTTCTCTCTCGATCGCATGTAAAGTAGTCGGGAAAGTCGTCAAAAATCCCTCGGCTTCGGCTGGTGACCGATAACCATTGATGATAAGAAGGGTGAGACGAAAGGCGAGAACGATAGTTGACCCGAGATTATAGTGGATACAACGTAACGTCAGCATCATCAACGCCGAGAGTAGACGGCCGAAGAGATCGATAAAGAGTCGATCAGCAGTGAGGGGTGAAATCTGCAGTGAGCACATGGTTCGACGGCGGGCTGAATGTGTTGTGGACGTTCGTCGCTAAACGACAATCGAAGAGGTTGTCTCGGTTGGAGGGGGAAGGGGTCGCAGTGTCGTTGGCTTGCGTGTACAGGTTGGAAAAAGGGATACACCGTCGGTGAGGAAGATAGAGAATGTAGAGAATTGATAACCCCCTATCCATCGGCAACAAAAGACGGTTCAGTAAAATGATCATACAAACACAAGACAGAAAACGGAAGAAACGGTTAAGAGAAAGATCGGAAGCTCTCGACACCCGAGAAATGGAGGGTGCCTGTCCAATGGCATGAATAAACACACGCCGTATATAAAAAAGATGAAAGGAATAAATATTCGAAAAAAGAGAACGAAGGGGGAAAAAATACATCCAAAGTGAAGAGAAGGATCCCGCGTGTCTAATGATAGACCATGATCGAGCTCAATGTGGATAGAAGAGGGCTTCGGACGGAAAAAATTTAAAAAAACGAACTCCAAGAAAGGCTGACAATGAGAGCGAATGAAAGACAGGAACTCACTGAGAAAGTTCAAAAAATACAGCGTTCAAGCCCATGCGCAAGGACGCGGATCGCACGACGAGTAACAAAAGACAGGATATAGTGGAAAGGAAACAAATGTTTTGATGTTTTGAGCTTCGTGAAAACCGTGGTCGGTCTTGGTGAATTGGTGAATAAATAGGAGCGAGGAATGGGAATCAATCCATATAAACTGTAGCGAGACAGTGTGAGACGGAGAGGAGAAGAGTGAGAAAGCGAGTAATGAGAATGTATTGTTGACGATGACGGCGATGATGGTGAGATACGGACTAGAAGTTGATTGTGGAAGATATGCATGAAGATGGTGGGAGGACAATGGGAAAGGGGAGGGGGGGCGCGAAGACGAGAGCAGCAGAACTGGCTGGGAATCGAAGGCAAGGGTTGCGTGGGGGACTATAGAATCCCGGAGTCTTTAAGAGCGTTCTGGAGGATGGTCTCCTTCACCGCTGCAAAGACTAGCCGTATGTTGGTGGTATCTGTTGCTTGGGTAAGACTGGTAAAACGGGGCGTCAATTCTGGCATCCACAAAAACAAAACTGAGAAACCCTGACGCACTGGGGATAAACGCTTAACCTCGCCCTGTTCGCCTGCATGAACCTCCATAGGATATATTTCGCCGCCTTATTTATGTCCGTGCCCCCGGTATACTCTGGGAAATAACGCTCCAGCGGAACCTGCAAAGAGGCGGGAAAAGCCAGTGAGAAGGGGAACAAGGCAATCGATCAGAAACAAAAGAAGGGGAAAGGGAGACACACCTTTGGTAACTTGCTTTTAAATACATCTATCTTGTTCAAAAAGAGGATTATTGATGTTCGAAGGAACCAGCGAGAGTTGATGACGGATTCAAACAGGACAAGGGACTCCGCCATCCGATTCTGCAAACGAAGTGTGGCGTCAATATGACAAGGTCACGGGATGAGTAAGGGAGGGACCAGCCTGGGTGCGTTCTTCTAGCAAGACTTGGTCGTACTCGCTGAGAGCGGTGCAGAATATTATTGATGTGACGCTCTCAAAGCAATGTATCCACTTTTTCCGCTCAGACCGTTGACCGCCGACGT
Source organism: Macrocystidia cucumis (assembly GCA_001179725.1). NCBI lineage: Eukaryota > Fungi > Basidiomycota > Agaricomycetes > Agaricales > Macrocystidiaceae > Macrocystidia > Macrocystidia cucumis. Next base: position 61,617 of record CEMH01202585.1, on the reverse strand, counting down.
CGAACATGTGTATTCTGCGTGTGTGAGAGAGTAGCTGACAGGGCAAAAGGAAAGTGACGTACGATAAAGTACCCATGGTGAACCTGGTTTCCGTGATGCCTAGACTCTTTTGTCTTGCGCGGAGAACGTCTGTTACGTCTGGAAGATAGCCGGGTGAACCGATACGCAGCACCTCGTTGAAAAAGCTATATGGGGTTAGGGTCAGATGCTGTGTGGTTTTTGATGATGATGTGGATGGGGACGAAGGTAAGTAACGCACTAAGCGGCGCTGTCCATGAGGTAAAAGTCGCTCGAATGTTCGTCCATGAGCTTTGGGATGATGGGGTCTTTCCATAGGAGATGTATGGCATCTGCTATCTCTGATGAGAAGTAAGGGTTGTTCGTTGGTTCAAGTCGGTAATCGAGAATCTTCTCGGCGAGTACCTGGAGCAGTCAAAGGGGGGTCAGCCGCTCATTCTGAAGAGGAAAAGGAGAATATGAGATACTCTGTTGCCATAGTCGACGCAATCCATGCCGATCTTTCTCATGTAAACTACGACTGCCTGAGCAGAGTCGAGTACATTCTTGTAGACAACTGGGCGAAATTCGGCCAATTCTGAATCTGAAAAGCCATCCTGATGAATGATTTTCATCTGCTTTACGATGGTACTCTTCCCAGATTCGCCAGAGCCTTTGAAATGGATATGAGAATGAAATGAGAAATTTGGAATGAAACCACCCACCAAGCAGCAGGATTTTACATTCTCTCTTATACTTTTTATTGTCCTCGTCTATCTGCCTATCGATAGCGTCTGAACGAGCTCTCTCTGCACGATCTGCTGTAGAAACGCAGTTGCCCATCGGTCAAGTGGGGCGGAGTATGAAGCTGAGAACGATTGGAAAGGTGGGCGGGATTTGAAAAGGGAAAGGCGGCGAGGGCGGCAGCTGTATCGGGGAACGAATCGGGAGTTGATTTTAACTAAAGACGAGGTTGGGAGGGAAAGAAGAAGATGGTGTGTGTAGAAAGAAGGTGGAATCACTTGCCTGTCGAAAGCGGAAATGTAACCAACAATCTTCTATTTTAGGTATATTAGGTAATCATCCTTGTCCTCTTTAGGTCCGACTTTGTTCTTCATTCATTCATCCTCCGCACGCCGTCACTGCCTTGTTCTTGACAGTCTCATTCTCAGACTTCATATCCTGTATAACCTGTACATACTATGAATTCAAGACTATGCGTATAGCCACAGTCGTCTCTCTGTAATCTTGGCGCAACCCCAGTCATCCGTGCATCATGCTCGAATATAACCCGATTCGGTTAATCTCGGTTTATGTCCATGACAGATTGTCGCCGTCCCCAACAGAGACGTTGTCGTGGTTGAGCCAAGACCCCTGCAACGTTGCTCAGGTGAAGCATGTCAAAATGTAAGCAGAGGAACGAGATAAAAATTGACTCCCCTCGGGCGCCTGGATCAGTGTATCTCGTTATCCCCCGGCAACTCTCCGCGATTCCAGCTTTATCCTGCCAAAGAGCCTATTATTGAAAACGAGAGCCCACTTTACAAGTTAGCCCATGAACTCTCACTATTCTGAACGATTTAGAAGGGGGACGTTGTTTAGCGCCTTGCGACACCCTGAGTTCCAGCCACAAACTGCTGATAAAGTTCCTTCAAACTCGGCGCAAACTTGGCGGAACCTCCCTCTCGCGTAAACGGTGACCGGTGACCAGTGACATTCCCCTGACTTTCACACCGCATGCACACCAGTGGACATTCTTAATGCCCGTTCATTTAGCAAGTCAACCCCCGTCGTCCCACACCATTCCAAATTATGAGCACACCTTCGCCTCCATCTACTATGATCGTCTTTTCCTCTTTCGTTCATAGCGTTCATAGTAGAACGAGCATCTCACGCTAACGACTTACAGAAGATTGACCTCCGTCGTCGGTGAAAACCTGTCAACAAACCGTTTTGCCTCCTCTCTTCCGATCGGCTTCTCAGGAGACCGAAAACACAGGTCCACACCTCTTGATCTCGATCAGTCGGAGAACAAATATCATTCATGCAAGCGATAGGGAACGAACCCGTACATAACGCGGTGACGATGCGAGTGAGCTATGTTTCCGCCATTTGGTCAACCTGACTTGTTGACCACCAAGTCAGGTGCGTTTTATCTTCTGTCACACCTCGGAACAACGTTTGAATAGGCTTTTCCGTCTACAGATGCAATTAGTGGGATAGGCTAGACGTCGGAGGATGAGAGGTTGCCAAACCCTGCATCACACAGAGGTGTGAGCACCTTGATGCGTTCCTTACGATGACACACCCTTTCTCCCGGGACCGAGACGCATTTCAAAGACCCAATCTCGGCGCGCGCCTCGCCGTAATCAAATTTTTCCTCTGTAAATGTGCCGCGCATCAGCACCGACGAGTGAAAGGATCTCGGCACACACCAGCTCCACACAACCCAAACGCCCGCTGGCGAGGTTCGACGCTGTCCATTACTCATCTTGCTGCGGGTTCCCAAGACCTATTCGACCCTTTGATAAAGCTACGAACGCAGAGGCAAAGTAAGCCTAACGCAATAATTGACCAATTGTGAGCTGATCAAAATCAAACTCATCGAAGGCTGGTGGTCCCTAAGTCCGTACAATTTCAAAAAGCCCACAAATGATCGGGATTTCGATGATCGGTTCCTCACTGTGCTCAGGGATTCGTTTTCCTGATCTGATGTTTTGATGCACCCCACCAGAGGACTCCTAAGCACGGAACATGAGATGGGGAAACATGGGGAAACGAAATCGTCTGGTGTCAGCAAAAATAAGGCCCTGAACGCTGATCCGCGGCACTCCCCCCCTCTGACCAACACGCTCCGTTGCATTGCCCGGACGCGGGACGCTGGAACGTAAGAAAACTCAATATAAAACAGGTGAGAGAGACCAAATGATGACGAACGGTCCCCCGACGACCCCACGATAAGGGGCAACGGTCCCGGAAAAGGGTAGAGACTCGGCGAGTGCGAATTCGAGAAAACGAATGTTCAAACAATCAAGGGTCAGGCAAGCGCTGCAAGAGCAGGTTCTGACCTTCATGGAAACACTGCACCCTCCGTACCCATCGCCTGCTTTGTAAAATACAGCGTACCATTCATCCCTTGTCTAGTCCCTAGTTGAACGGAAACCCGGTCAGATCCCTTTACCACTGGCTCGATATCAATGTTCCCGAAGGAGCTAAGTTGTTGACTTGTTGGCAATAAGGTTGCGAGTTTCTGAGTCAAACGTAGCACGGATATGGTGTTCAAAGCTGTTTGTTATGAAGGTTTCCGATGGATGAAAGGTAAGGGATCAGAACTTTGCGCCATCTTCCCTGATAGGAGGCTTAGTTGCGACGCGACGCGATGCGTGCTGATAGGAGAAACCAGTCCACCCAGGACGCTGTGGATCTTTGAGGTCGTTTTGTTATGAGTTTCGCGAGTGTTTTCGATTGGAAGAACGTCTTGACTGGAGTTGATCGCAGCTCAAGCTAAGATCGATGCATGTTGAGTTCCAGTAATGTTTACAAGATCCACTCCTTCTTAGCCCGACAATGATGAAAAGCCCCTACATCCTTGTCCCAATGGACAGGGGTGGACACGGCTCCACGTGTTGTCAGCATTCTAAATTCCAATGTCATCGCCTTCCGAATCAGCTGGTTGTCAACGTTGCAACTTGCATAAACTAAGAAAAGCTCCTCGTGAGCACCCTCTCACACTTGTTCCTTCTTCCTGTCTTCACCTGAACGCTGTCGTCTCTGTCGCTCATATGTTGCTCTCCTCATCATATTATCTGTATACTGCGTTTCTACCTGCACTAATTATTGCCGTTCGCGGCCAATCCGTGAATGACCTCCCGGTATGCGCGGTACTCTGCGCCACAACCGCAGCAGCAGCAGCGGGTTGCTCCCTGTAAGTCTAGTCGCTCTTGTATCGGTTACAGCCTTTGACCTAAACTCAGAACGAACGTCGCGAGTTGCTTGTGCAGCCAGAATACTCTTGCTGCGACCTTGTCCTGTGTCTCTTCAGGGTGTTCTTTGGGCGACAGGGGTTCAGCAAACGGGATTTTGTCCGCGCTTTGTGCAAATGGTCAGCGAGAAAATTCTTGGATTGACTAAAAAATTCTTCATCTGACGAATGTCAGCAGTACCCCCTGGAGGTACCCCTTCTACGACTACGACTTCCAAGATCACGCCGCCTATTGCCACCGCACCTTCTACAACTTCAAGTTCTACCACGTCGGCGTCAAATTCACCAACCACAAGTGCTACTGTGACATCTTCATCCAGCACCACCACTTCGACTACAACCTCACCCACCACCACGACTACAACCCCAGCCGATACAGACGGCCTCACCCCTCCTCCGAGTATCAGTCAAACTAGCACAACCGTGGTTTTCCAAACCTTCTCCTCCCCAACCGTCCAAGGCAGCGCAGGCTCCCCCACCCGCGATATCCGGCTGTCGCACACTTCCATTCTCATCAGCGTCTTGCTGTGGGCTATCATGGTCTGAGTACTATATGGGTTGTTTTTGGCCTATACTAGTAGCGCGAGGATCCAGATTTTACCCTCGCAGTGATAGCGTAGACATCGACCCGGGGTCGATCATAAACCTTTCGTTCAACTCATGATTGGCGCTACGCCACCAGAAACCCAGGGCTAAGATAAAATGCCCTGTTTTGGTTGTGAGAGTTAAGCCAATTCAATTCTCCCGACGAAGATGGCCAACTGTTGCAACAACCCTTCTTTCACGTAACAGAGACAAGGTCCCGGGGGTAATGTATGCATGCCCGTCATGATTGTGAGGCAGAAGAAATCGTCGACGAATGTTCCGTGGTGTCAGTTGATTAGCGACCACAGTTCTCCTTCTGGTACTTCAACGAGGAATGATTCGGTTAGGTGTTCGCCAGCAGGTGCCGTATTTAAAACTTCTTTCACAACCGCGGACGTAGATTGCGCTTTTGCGGAGAACTGTGGCCGCTTCTTCCTCGTGACGGACAATTTTACCCGTCCTTGTTCTTTTGTTTCTTCGATCAAGGAATAGATGTATGTGATGCATTTCACTGGATTACTTATAAGTACTTGTTACGCTTGGTTTCTTTGTTCGAAATTGCTCCAAGAATGGGAAGCTTTCTGAATACGAAGTGCCCTTTCGAAAGTGGATACAGATCGAGCCCTTCATCGGAAATCAACAGCCCTGCCCCCTCCCGTCCCAATCGTCATTATCACATGGTTCGAAACCACTTCTATATTCCCTGGGCAGGTGCACGGTTGTTGAGTAACGTTGATACTTCTCGACATGGTTTCATTCGACCGGGTTCCGTGGCCACCGGACGACAGATTGCGCCCAAGATACTTGCATATCTGTTCCGAGGAATTGTCCAATGCAAGGGTCAGATAATGACTACTATATATCACTACGTCAACGTCGCCCGTTCAGATCCCGGATCGAAAAGGAGGTAGAATGATGATGAAACATGTCATTTGGTTAGAAATTTGTCTTGGAAGAGGTATCAAGGCACTTTCCTCGTCACGGTTGCCGTATCTCGACCGAGATTTGAGATCACAGATCTGCTTTGTCCTTTATTTCGAGCTCATAATGAACCCTGCCGTGCTTTCATCGTCGTTGTTCTCAAGGAATGAACGTGGAAATAGCTGACACAACTCTCCCCACGTGGAACTGACATATTTCAAGTTATAAGTCAGAGGGCGCTTTATTCACAATGAATCTCAACTCCGTAACTCCCACTCTCCCACCCTCACCTCATTAACATGTCTTCGGCGACGATGCTCGCAGCGGTTTACGAACCAGGAAGTACGAGCTTGTGCCTGGATGGCGCGTATCCAATACCTAAACCTGGACCTGGTCAAGTTTTGTTGCGAGTTGCAGCTTCTGGAGGTGCGTTTAGTTCGGCAGTATATCGTTGATCCAAACCTGATCAATATTCATCCAGTATGCCAAAGCGACGTGAACATATTGCGCTCCAATGACCAACGGAAATACATCATGGGCCATGAAGTTTGTGGTTTTGCTGTCGGGCAAGCACGTCGTCCTCCTTCATTGTCACACTGCACTTACCTACTATCCTTGCAGCCACGGACCGGGCGTCAATACTAAGCAGATTCGTCCAGGGCAGCTCTACGTAGCCCATTTAGCAACTTGTGTCTACGGGCTCCCCGGATCGGTTCCCACCAATATGAACCTCCCAGGGCTGGGGCTTGATGGTGGTTTTGCGGAATTCACATGCGTAGATCAAAGCCTCTTGATACCCGTGGTATGTCGAGGTTTCTACAACAATACCCGTAGTAAATAGTGTCCCATACCAGCCAACCGGAATTCCTCCGGACGTAGCTGTCGTGGCTGCGGATGCGGGTGCAACAGCTTTTCACGCCGTAAACGATATCGCGAAGGTCTGTCCTTTTGGAATGACACCTGACTTTCCGGCCTTTTCTGACCTCATTGCAAAAAAGATCCACCCAGGAAGCAATACCAGAGTATTACTCATCGGGATTGGCGGAGTTGGACATTTGGCACTTCAGTACGCCAGAATACTGGGAGCCACTGGTGAGTTTGATTGTTTTGATACCCACCGGATATTTTAGTTTGTTCAGCACCACCCTTCCACCGCGACCCCTTGTCCAGTTTTTGCTTGCGATGTCAAACCAAGCGCGAGATCGCTCGCACGCGAACTTGGTGCGACATGTGTATTTGACAGTGAAGACCTCAAAAACGCGATCAACGCTGGATTGAACGTCGATGTTGTGATTGATTTTGTTGGCACGAATCAAAGTTCGTACCCCACTTCTTAAGCGCCAATGTATACGCTTGGAAAATTAGCTGACATTTCCCTCATAGCACTCAATCAAGCTATCGCAGCCTTGAAGCCGAACGCTCATCGACGTTCCGGGCCCACAAAGGCGATCTTGGTACGTTTTCGCAAGACCCTTTGATTCTCGTGATATTATGGCATGACACAGATTGGTGCCACGTCCGAAAACTTAACTTTTGACCCTATGGAAATGGTCAAATATAAAATACAACGTATGTTCCGTCCCTGTCTTTTCAATGTCCAACTGTGCCGATCTGATCCTTCTTTCAGTGATGAGTAACGTCCATGGATCACGGAAGTCTGTTGAAGCCGCTCTGTCTCTTTTTGGAAAGGTGAGAAACCTCAGTTCTCTCAACAGGCTTCCCATCTGTTGACGAGAAAACGGACGACTGACTGGTTGTCCCTTCAGGGGATTGTCACAGCAAAAATCATCGCCTTGCCTCTGGAGGAGGTGAACGACTTGCTCTTCTGTTTACGCGAGTCACCATACACGGGGCGAAGAGTCCTCCTCCCTCGGTCCCGCTGATTGTTACCAACAATAGCCCCTTGTTTATTACGATACACCACATCGACCTTAATGAGATCTTGCATCGGCCATGCCCTCCGTGCACTTAATGTTGCGCCAGAAACCCATTCGACTTGCGGCAAGCCTCAAGGTTCACGAGCAACAATCGGTGATCTCGGCCCGCTCATTTCAGCTCCTCCACAGGTGACACCCGATACATGCCGTTATAGCTTGTCACAAGGTGCAACTGCCAGGATGTTGGCAAACTGCCGAGTCGCCAATTTCTACAGGTCTTCGTCCCCATACCACTAAGAACCATGTGCTGCTCTCCGGGAGCCTTGTCCGCAAGGTATAGCCTCGGCCACGATCCTATGCGGGCATAGGTAGCGCACTCTCATCTGCCGACCTGTCCATTCGGAATCTTTAGAAGTGTTTAGAACATCGAACACCGAACCATGAGAGGTCTCCCAGTGTTCTAACTTTATTGCGGTTACCAATTTTTGAATTGACAGTGTTAAACAATTCAACCCCCCATCTGGCAAAGGTGGCCACGGTTCTCGAGGTATCAACCGTTTCGGGTTTCTTGGCAGTAGGGTCCCAATCAGCCTGCATCTCATAGGATGGGGTTGTGGTGTCGTTTGGTTTGGTTCTATAGGACGCAAGGAAACGAACAAGGAGACTCCCAGAGTCTATGAGAATGCCAACAATATGTCGTTGACCTGAATACCTTTCTAGAACGAGCAAACCAAAGGTTACGACCAGCAGGGTCGCAGTGGATGCTCAAAGAAATGGGTGACATTTCCGCCTGTATCGCCGTGTAAGAAGCACAATTATCACTGGGTGCTGCCCTGGGCAAGCGCCGAAGTTGGCAACGATCAAACAATGGAAGCTCACAACGTCAATCCAGCCCGCAACGGATACCTACGCTTCGTTTCGCGGGAAAACCGAGAAGCCAGTTTATCCCAGCCGGTCATCACAATCACAAATCAAAAGTTTCCTGGTTGGCTCAATTGAATCACCCGATGATGTGCAGCCCACAAGGTGAAGCTTAGGATCCGATACAAGAGAAGTCTATGTACTGCTGGATTAATTCTCAAACTCGTGTGAAGAACTCCGCTATCTCGTTCCCGCTGCCACCCGCCGAATATCCGCCAGCTGAGCCCATGCCTCGTCTCTCTCTCTCGTAACATCTTCCACCTCATTCCTGAGAGTCCGTTCAAGCTCCCGTAGAGGAACAGTCGGCGCTGACCCGCGTGACGCGGAGTTATTCTCGGACAGGAGTTCTTGCATCTGGGATTCCAAGTATTGCACTTTTTGAAGCGCTGCGGAACGTCCTTTCAAAGCTACTTCCATCGATGTTTTGCTCTCTGCAAGTTGCCCCTGCAGTTGCGCAATCTGGTTTCGCGCTTCGACGAGTGAACGGGGCGCAGTAAATTCCTGTGTTTCACCTTTGGGAGACGTCTTTCCCACAAGCCCATTTTGTGAGAACAGGGGTTTTCGACTCCGATCAGTAGAAAACCCCGCAAAAGATAGGTCAAGTGGATGGTCATCTACTGTATGAAACCTTCAAAAAAAAACATCAAATCCCATCGCATGTCATGACTTACATCGGTTATAAACTTCCGTCGTGAAAGAAGGTTGCTTCGAGTTTTTCAAGATTGATTTCGTCGGCGGGGGTCCAGCCTTGCGCCGCGACATCGTATCTTCGGGTTCCAATCGACGTAAATCAATCATCAAACCATCAAGCGAAGAGCAAATGATACGGACCTTGCTCTGGGCCTCTCCTCCTGACAGAAGGACGCCCATCGCCAACTTGATGGGTCACATACCGGGCTTTCTCGTCCGAGATCGGCTTCTTGTGCAGCGACGTGGCCGCTGTATCACCACGACGCTCGACGTTGAATAGGCCGGTGGAGATGCGCCGCCATCGAGCGAGAAGCCAACAAAGCATGACGTCCCCCTGCTTCTCGTCCTTTTCGCCTACCCCCGGACGTGATTTACTCCCATCGTTTGATGTGGGAAGGGCGCCGTTCCCACAGATCTTGCCACCGAACATCCTCCCAACATCTTCGATTCCAACCCCATTTTCCTCGCGAACAATTACGACTTGGCTGAAAAACGCAAGGAGATAGACTACAAGGGAGAAATTCGGCGCCGGGAGAAGATGAAGGAGGCGTTGGGCGATGGATGCGCGGATTCGCTCGCTCTTGGTACTTTCGTGTGAAACGCTTCCTGTTGCTATTCGAGTCATCAGAGGAGCAAGAGCACGTTTGATCTCAACGGAATCGTTCGCTTCCGTTTGTATTGACGTTTCATCATCATTGAGATCGTCACCAGCGCTCTCTGGAAGAACACACCACGACCAGAGAGCGTCGAATAGAAGGGGCGGGAGGACTGGCTCCGGCAAGGAAGAGATGTACGTTGATAAAAGCGCGCACACGTCTGCAGTTTGTTCGAGTCGAAGACCGAAATCTTCACCGTAAGGACGTTTCGAATTGGGAGCGGGAGTTGCACAGTCAAACACACTCATGAGCCTGAACAGACGATTACGATTCGGAAGGGTGCGAAAGAGATGAGGCTGATAGAGACCTGATTTGGGAACACGGTCATCAAGATATAATTGTCTCAAGGTTTTTGACTCACCAGTGCGGTACAGCTCCTCCACGCAAGCGACAACAACAATGGGCAAATGGTGGCTCTCACCTGCAACTACCACAGAAGTCGCAGCATAGTCCGTCACCTCATGCAAGGACGACCCAAACACGGCTAGGTGATGATCATTGAACGTACGCTCAGTGGTGGTGATGGGTGGCTGACCTGTATTTTCGGACGTAGGCCTAGTCACATCACGTCCAACTGAAGCCAGATTACGATGGAGGCTGAGGACAGCGGCCACGTCCAGATGCTCTTCTAAGGAGCTTTCCAGCGGTGCTTGTGCGAGAAGCGTTTTCAGGTCGAGGAGTATGTCGTGAATTTTAGGCAGCCCACTCAGATCTGGGAAGCCATCCGACACCTCATGTTCGTCGAGGGGGGGTTCGTGAAGTATGTCGCCGATCGTGGGGCTCCCCAAAATTTCGCGCAGCTTGGCATGTCGAATGCTGTCGTCCTCAGTTCCTGGACAGAGGAGTGCGACAAGAGAGCCACTTTCGTGCTCCCTCGCTATTCTGTCCCTTTGGATATCCAATTGGACTTGGACATCGGCTGGAAGCTTAGGCGGGAGTGAGGGTCGTGCTCGGTGGGAGTGGTGGGCATCAAACTGTGAGACCAACGGCGCTCGAACATCTGAGTGAGAGTGCCTTTTCAGCGCCGGCGCTGAGCCTAAGAGACGTGGGTATGTCTGCCCTCCAGCATGTTTCGACTGGGGAGTAGGGGAAAGTGTAGATCTAGGGGGGCGGTATGGAAACATTTTGACGGTCGATTTCTTCGCACCAGTGCGAGATAATGGTCGCCAATCCAACAAGTTACGGCTTTTGAATGGGAGAGGCTGACCAGAGACGTAGCATTGTCTCTGGCTGATCGGTGTGAACTGAACAACCTCAGTTGTTACTCATGCCGAAAATCAACATCTCGTTCGGTGGTCTGGATCCCGCC
>CEMH01202585.1:24971-50661 GCA_001179725.1 Macrocystidia cucumis | reverse complement strand
ACCAATAGTGTACTTTTGGGGGTTAAAAGTGGGACTCAAAGGGATTTTCCTGCGAGAATTATAGAGTGACGGAGGACAGCGGTGCACGGCAATGTCGCCCAAGGTTGCCGAAAATGCCGGGGAACAGTATTGTTACATCGTCACAGTCACGATCCCCACTTCCTCTCTCGCTCCACACCATGGCGTTCTCAAGACGCGACGGACGGCGTTTTGACGAGCTGAGAAAACCTTTGATATCATTTGAGGGCCTGGCAAGGGCTGATGGCTCAGCGCGATTCGGTTTTGGTTAATATTCCTCCTTTTTTTTTCAAGGCTTCAAGGCTTTCTCGCGTTTATGACTGAACTACGCCTATAGGAAGTCAAGCAGCTCTTGCTTCAGTCTCAGGACCCATTGAAGTACGCATTGCGTCGGAAAGTGCATCCCAAGCCACTTTTGAAGTCCTACTTCGTCCACTATCCAATGTCACAGCGACCGAACATAAAGCACTCGCCTCGTTGATCCGTTCCACACTTTCGCCATCTATCCTTCTTACAAAACATCCACGGACTTTGATACAACTCGTCATTCAGAGCCTCACACCTACAACGACGAAATGGAAGGATGGGCTCGTGGCATCGTACCTCAACGCCAGTACATTGGCGATGCTAAACGCGGGCTCAATACCTCTCCGTGGAGTCGTAGTCGCAATTCCTGTCATCAAAATGTCAAATGATGGTCCCTTCGTGGTTGACCCAACAGACGCGGAGGTTGACGCACTCCAAGGCAGTGGGTGCTTCGCCTTTCTTATAGGGAGCGGAACCGGCCGTAATGAACAATCTGATTGCGTCTGGGCGACTTGGAAGAACACCAATGGGGTTACGAGTAGGGCAGATATATCTGCTGCGCGCGGTCTTGCTGCTAGTGTATCGGATCAACTTTGGAAGGAGATCAAGTTGAGCGTAGAGCGGATGGAGAGCACACCCCCATTTCGATTTGATAGCAAGCTGCGGTTTAATAGTAAAACCAAGGATACAAAACCTAAAGAGGATAGTGCCGGTGATGATGCCAAAATGGAGATTTGATGCGGCCCATTGTGAATTGCGTTTGAGCAAGAATTAATCAGTGTGACGGTAAACGGAACAATGTGCCCTGCGAGAAGTGGTAGCTAGTCGCCAGTCAAACGCCAAGAAACACAACCTCCCCCCAAAAGTACACACGACAGACAATGAAAAGCAGCAATCAAACATTTACAATTCGCACATACAAATATTTAGTCCCCACTAAACCACAAACACATCACTCGCCTTCCTCTTCCTCATCATCCCACGAATTCAATCCCAAATCCTTAACACTCGACACCGCCACCAACAACGGATGATTTGCATCAATCATCCCCAAAAGCCTACCCATATCTTCTAATGCAAATTCCTCAATCTCCTCCAGGAGCAACAAATCCTCTTTGTCATTCTGCAGGTCCACTCCTCCTGACGACGCAGACGTCGTCAAGCGATTGGCGCGTCCCCGTCGTTTGTCAGCGAGGAGTTGCAATTGGCGTTTCGTCGCTTCGATAATTCCGTCAGCGTACTCCTGCGGGAGCGCGGAGATACCCCCGATCACGAGCAAGCAGTCTGAGAAGCATTTGTACAGCGAGGCGAGGAGGGAGGCGTCGTGTTCCATGCTTATGCAGTTGATGAGCTGGGTGAAGACGCTTCCCACCATTTGATGCGTCAGCGTGTTGCTGCTCTTACCACAGGCCACGAGCATAGGTATGACCCTGTTTCATGAGCATGAATGAGTTTAATCGATAAAAGGGGATAAAACAAGGAACACTGACATGGCACAAGCTTCTCTCACGCCATCATGGAAATAAAACTTGAGCGCAGGCAAAGACACCTCAAGAGTTTGCGCCAGGTACGGCGCGAACCTCGGCCCCAACGTCGAGCAATACATGACGAGCGTCTCAAACGCCTGACATTTCTCATCAATAGCGGACGTGCGAATCCCAAGCGTCTGTCCGTCCATGTAAATCGTCTCCCAGCCATCACGGTCTTCTTTTTCTTCATCTTCATCTGAAAAGCCAGCCCAAGGAGTCAGTATCGTTACGATTGCAATCCTTCCTTTCGAAAAGAACACTTAAATCCTCACCATAAACGGAAATATCAGCTTTCGCGCTGGCAGTGGCGAGCAGAGCGGGCATCACCACTGGCAGGTACGGTTCAAACTCCGCACCCATCGCTTGGCAGACCTTGGCCCACGTTGAAATAAGATAATGTCCGAGTTGTGTGTCGTTAGGGTCTGCAGGACTCTCTACAACCATACAGCAACGAAATTGGTTAGCATGGAGAAGAGAGCTAACGGGAAGCGGGAAAACGACATACTTTGAATCCTCATCAAGAGCTCGATAAGCGTCACCGAGTCTGGTCTGAATACATCCGCTCCGACGGCAATAGCTACACGCGGTGGAATGAACCATGTTCAGCATAACTTAATCGGAGAGTGCGAGAAAAACACACTCACCGATGAGTCCTGCACATTCCATTACCTTGACACGTAACTTTCTATATTCCGGACCGTCTGCATTTCTCAACACGTTCAGGAGCAACGGCATGATCGCCGGATAATGCTTTAAAGAACCCACGAACGCTTCAACGACCCCAAAAAAACGAACAAAAAACCATAACCCAACTAACCTTTGCGAACGTCGTCTCACTAGCGTCTGCTACCATCGCCAACGTTGTGATCGCCTGCTCTTGTACATACCGACGACTCTCCGCCACCTCCTGTGCTGGATTCAACAACTTCAAAAGCCGCTCTACGATCGGGTCTAGATAAGGCAGTAGCGTATCGCGCTCGACTCCTTCACAAAAGTTGATAAGGGCAGAGGCCGCGTGGGAGTGCACCCTAATGCAGTTTTCCGCGTTAGCAATTGGAAAGACCAAAAAAGAATGAAGGGCGGGGGGAAGTGGTGGGGGAGACACGATGAGAAGAAAAAGAGTGAACAAAACGCGCACGAACCTGGGTTCTGGATCTTCAAGAGTGGGAATAAGGACGGAAAAGAGTTTTTCGTGGTATTGTTCTTGAATGACTTCCTGCAATCCCAAAACGTCAGATGAGCGGGGGGGATCGCGCTATCAGGCAGAAAAATAGCGTTGTATAGACTGACTTCCAGGTCTGTACAGAGCTGTCCACTATAGAGAGAGCCTCATCAACAAAAAAAGGACACTGGACATCAAAAGCGGCACATACACGCATTGACACGCTGCATATCGGACACGAGGGTGAGCATCACCGAATGCTGGGACGACCAGGCTACGACAGTCGTCAGTGGATAGCCCAAAGTGATGAGAAGAGAAAAACCCACTCCACAACACGTCCAAGTTCGTTTTGCATGATCTTCAGATGCTGAGTCAGCTGCACAGAAACAAGCGAAACTGCTTCGCTACCGTACCTTGCCTGTTCCTTCACCAATAGCCGCGATCGCCATCAGCCCAGCATGACGTGCTCTCCAATCATAACTCGCCAACATGGATGGGATATACTACCAGCTCGGCCTCGTAAAACAGAAAGTGAATGGGTGGAAAGATGGGAGCCACACCTGGAATGCTGACGGAAGCACTGAACGACCTCCCATCGCACACGCCAACCGATCAAGGGACTGTTCATACAAAGCTGGCGCAGAATCTGTTTCTGACGATGAAGCGTTACTAGAGGGCTAAAACGCGAGCAAGAAACGTTAAGGGAATGTAAGAGAAAGAAGAAAAAGTGGAGAAAAAGTGAACGTACATCCTCGCGAAGCCACGATTCCAACCCGCTCCCTTCACCTTCTTCCTCGTCAAACTCTCCCATACCTTCCAAGCAGGCGCGGACGATAATGTCGACCCATCCGTTGACCTTGCGCACCATCCCGGGTCGGGCTTCGGACAGAGAGACCATGAACTCCAGGGCGCTAAGRCGGAGCGTTTGGCGCTCGTCAGAGTCRTCRTTGTCCCCTGGGTGAGCCATATCAGAAGCGACCACGGAGTTGGGCGGGGGTGAAGGGGGTGGGAAGACGAAGGCGCCTTGGCGTGGACCGTTTGAGTTTGGTGGGGAGTTTGAGGAAGTAGAGGATGCTGTTGCCGATGATGGGAAAGGAAAAGGACGACTGACGGTTGGAGTTTGCCCGCAGTCCGCTACAGGGAGCAGGAGAGTCGGAAGGAAAGCAAGGAGAGCAGGGAGGTGAGGAGCAAAAAGGGTGGGATGGCTGGTGCAGAGTGGAGTTAGAGTCGAGAGGAACATGGATAGGTGATGGTAGTTCGAAGTGGGCGAGGATGAGGATGAGTTGGGCTGGTTGAGTGCATGTGCCAAGATAGGTAGCGTGTCAAGCATCGGGTACAAGAGGGATATAGACTGTCGAAGTTGAGTACTGTCCGCAGAGGAGAGGTACGCGACTGAGGCGAGTAGAGCGGCGTGTCGAACCTGATGCGTGATTTGTGAAAAGACCACAGCATGAAAAATGGAATATGRACACACCTCGACGCTGTGTGGATCCTGTAGTCCGAGTTGGAACACACTGAGAACCGCGTCCGTTTGTAAATCCATGACAAGATTAGGACAACCGGAAAAGACGCGGTACGCGCTCTCTTTCGCTCCTGCTGCCTCGGCAGAGCTCTCCGATGATAAACGGGTCATGTTGAAGGCCTGTGCTTGGAGGGCGTGCCAGGGTCTCCCACGAAGCATGCCTTGTGTGGCGACATCACATATGGTATCGACACTAGCTCTACGAACGTGGTGGGATGTCTCGTGGGAGAGAGAATGAAGTAAAAGACGCTCAAGGGTGGTGAGCGTTTGTGATGAGAGGTGATCGTACAAGGTGAAGCGAGCCGATGGGGAAGTGGGGTTTGTTGGTGCTGGTTGCTGAGTTGCCTGGGTTGAACGAAAGAGCAGCCTACGAAGAAGAACCAAAGAAAAGGACCGCATCTAAGGCAATCTGGTATCAGATTATCGCCTGACAGCCATGATCGGGGATGAAGGCCAGGGGCCACCTGGCTTTAGTTTACGAGATTTGCGAAACTCACCACATCAGTGTCGGCGACGATGGCGAACTGAGCCAAGGCTAAGAGATACAGCTCAGGTGTCTGCGCGAGCCTCTCATTAACCGCCTTTTCCGCACTAGAAAAAGATGACAAAAAAAAATCGGAAAAAAGAGTGAAAAAAAGGGAAGAGAAACAGACTTTGATCTTATTTCATTATCACCAAGAACGAGGTTTGAAAGGATTTGAGTGAGTTCCACAGTGATTTCTTGAGGGACCACAGATTCCATTGGCGTTTTCAAGGCGTTCTCGTTGCTCCTTTTTTTCGTGCAAATTTAGTCAACAAAATCATTCAAAATTCAGAAAATAAAATGGAGAA
Source organism: Macrocystidia cucumis (assembly GCA_001179725.1). NCBI lineage: Eukaryota > Fungi > Basidiomycota > Agaricomycetes > Agaricales > Macrocystidiaceae > Macrocystidia > Macrocystidia cucumis. Next base: position 45,293 of record CEMH01202585.1, on the reverse strand, counting down.
TTTACCATCAATTCATGCCACGTGCCATGTTTTGGTCCGTTTTCTTCCATTTTTGGAAAAGAAGTTGTTGATCAAAGCATTGCCTGACTCGGACCCGATCACCTTCGATCGTAGACCATCACTGGAGGCACTGATCAATATTTGCGCAGTTAACAGAGGTGTAAAAATGGTTTTGCGTTACACAATTTTTGCTGGCATGTTTTTGTGCTCAACATTATACAAACAGGTTGGATGGTTGCCATCTAATGCCAATGGAAACATGGAGTGGAGCACATGTCATTTTCTAGCTTGAAATATTTTTTCTGTCATCACCCTGTTCACAGCAGCAGAACCAGGTTTGCAGGCCACTTGTTCCCTGTCCTGTTTGCGCAATATTTCTCGTTCGCTAAGTCACTTTGTTCCTTCAAGTTAAACTCAAAAAACAACTTAGTTATGCCTTCGTCAATATATTGAAATAAAATGATTGAATTTAATTTCCTTTTTGCGTTATGTTTCCGCAGAAAACATTGATGATATTAGTTCTCTTCTCCTCCAGAAATTTACGAAAATGCTACTAAAATACTTCCTAGTGGACTATTCTGTATTTTAATTGTATACTCCTGGTATGTTTCCATTGCTCTAACGTCGTTGGATCCTATAGAAAACAATATGATCGTATCGACGGAGAGTGCAGTCTTGACTGCTCCATCTTTGCGGTGGGAGAGTTAGGTTGCTTTCAATGTTATTATGTAATCTGTTTGCGAGGTGGAAGATCTGGTTTCTTGATATTTATTTTAGACAACAACACATGGATAACAGACATAATTGTCGATAATATTTTCTGGCGGAGAACATATAATAATTTCCGGCTGACAACAGTCAACATTTTCCAACTGAACACCTGTGCTCTGAACCGAAGCTCCTTCCTTCGCGGTTCAGCGCTCAGCGACATGCCTTCCATCCACACTCCCCCCTTCCAACCGCACTCCCTCCCCAGCCTCAACATCATCCTTGACGCTCACTCCGAGTGAGGAAGTTGTTTGGCAAGCTCACACCAGCTCACAGCTATGCCTTTGTCTTCATGGTCTTCTTTGTCTCCCTCATTAAAATACTTTTCCTTGTCCCAAACTTGACTTTCTTACATACCACATACTCTTTCACAGAAGGATGCCCCGAGCCACTGCAATATCCTCCGAGGATCAGATGCAGATGCGCTTCAGTCCCTCACTGTTGTCTCCAACTGCCCGCACCACACCTCGTATCATTCGGACATACAGCAAGCGTTCACGACATGCAATTATGGCCCATCCCTCAAGAGACACTGACAATCGTCATACCTCGGCTCCTAGGGTATGTGGAATTTCTTTGGCACATTGTAGTTTCTAAATATCTTGCAGCGTTCGATGCGCTTGGGTGCGATGAAAACAGAAGCTATCCTTGGCGCGTCAGTGGCTACTGAAGCACAGGAGGCGCATTTTGGGGAGGTTCCTCCTAGTCCTGTCGTGCGTCGTGGACCTGCCTCGGCCAATTTCAAACTCACTGATACTCCCTGGTCTCTCCAGTTCACACCACGAAGGTCACCGTCTGAAGAAATTACAAACCCTGCCAACATTTTCGACGACGGGACCTGGCTTCCCCAAGCAACAGCCTCGTCCCTCAAATCTGTTACCACAAACACGACCTTGGCAGAGAAGGTGCAGCTTTGGTATTATCCGAAGCGATCTATGTCTGCTGACGAACAACATCTTGCAGCTGATTGACATATTCAAATACTCAACAACGTGCTCAATCTGTCTCTGCGCAATGCAACGGCCACACTTGTGAGCTTCGTTTGCCTCCCTCCCTCCAATATCCTGACTTGTGCAGTCTTCCGTGTGGCCACAGCTTTTGTTCTTCCTGCCTCCGCGCCCTCTTCAAAAACACTTTTTTGCAAAAGCTGACTGCCATCGACGCTGCGCAGCACACCAGAGCCAGATATGATTATGATTTTCAAAGTGCCCCCACCTCCTCAGCACATGCCCGACTCCTTCGAAGGGCGTTTCAAAAGGAACGCGTAGACGCCACACACCTTTTTCATTACCAATGCCCAACCTGTCGCTCATCTATCACAAGTCGTCCAGTGGGCGCTTTGGCTTTTAATCATCTAATTGAAGCTCTGGCTCCTTTGCTTCCTAGACTGGAGGTGGAGAAGCGTGATACAGCAGATGAAGTGGATAATTGTACGACGACGTATTATGACGGCTTATTTCTCCCCTTAATTGTTCCGCGGCGGCGTTGATAGTAATGTAACATCTTGTTGCAGTTGTTTGAATTATGATGATTACCCGAATCTGAATGAATCTACCCAACAAAGACAGATTGTTTGCACGCCATGCACAGTACTTGAGTGCCTCACATCGGTTCGTATGGTCGCACACGTCCGTACATGATGGCTCGTCTCGCGTACGTGGCTGTACTTGCAAAGTGCTGATAGCATTTCCCGTAATAAGATCGAAACCAGGAGTACATCACGATTAAACTAGAGTGAAAAGAGTAGACAAGGCTGGTCAGATGCCTTCAATTCGTCGCGTTGTGGTCTATTCAGCTGGGACAACCATTCGTTTGAGTAGCAGTCCACCGACAGGCCCGTTACAACTGGAAGCAGATCTACAGCATCAGAAGCAACGCGTTGGCGTGAAATGTTTCTGTCGAACGAACGAAGCCAGTGCGTCAAGTGCTCCGCTCGCCAGGCTTTAATCATGATACGGTAAATCGGGTTGCTGCTGTGATTGTCAAATCCGGATTCGTCGCAACTCATTCCATCAACGCCAAGTCTATTGAGAAAGTCAAGGGCTGCCTGGCGCCTCGAGCGATCGAGCGATGCGGCAGCGAGCTTTCGGCTGTATAAAAGCTACGCTATATGAGAGAGGACTATGGCACTGATTGGAGAAAAATGCCACACCTGACGCCTCCTAGAGGTGCGCCTATCGCGCATACGTTGCTGCAGTGTCCTTTGATACTGAGCTCGGTTGACCCCCTTTCGTCGTCTCGGACCCCTTGTGGAGCGGCTGACCATTTCCGAAGGACAAACGGGCATATTACCGGGTCCAGTTTGTTGAAAACTGGCTTGTTGAGGCTCGGGTGAAGAGGTCTGCGGTGGTTGGGAAAGAGAACCCATGGTCGTGAAGGCAGAAGTGTGTCTCAGAAGGCTTTGAGCCCTGGTGCTTATCGCGGCTACTGTCAATCCAAGTAGTTCCTGTCGAGCGGCATTCAGATCTTGTCTGGTCGCTTTGGAATAGTCACCCTGCAACAATCGATCAGGAACTGCGCGGCTGAACGCCGCTGAAATATCGAACCTTTGCCACACTCGCTTCATTCTTCTCGAAGCGCGTTGTCCTATCACGTAACTGGTAACGACGATCAGATGGGTTATATGCAGCTCGACAGAGTAACCAACCTTGGAAACAACAGGAAATTGAAAAGGGGGCAAAACGACAAGCGTAGGGCCTGGAGAGGACATTGCAACATCCTCATCTCGTCCATCCTGAGCATTGGCCGTCCTGGTTGACTCAAGTCTCGAAGTTTGACTCCCTTCGCCTAACAGCTCAAAAGCGTCGTAGTCCAGCGTCGGCATGGCGGAAAGCAAGGGATGGGACTTCAACGCAGCACCACCTTGTTCTCGGCCTGAGTCCTGGAAAACTTGAAAATCCAAATTGCTGACGAAAGGGCTGGATGTACCCTGGGAAACGGATCCAACGCGTGAGCGATTCTCGCCTCGAACAGTTGATTGCGACAAGGTGCTGTCGCTGAGGGACGGTGATTCGGAGTTCTCAACAGGATGAGATATTTGAGTCGTGACGGGTGTCATTGGGGGAATTGAGATGTGGGATGTCGCTGGGCCAGGGTTTGGGATTTCCGCAACCCAAGTAAGTTGCATCGGATGAGCATCGATTCCAGTCAGGCATACCTGCACACCGGAAACCAGAGACTTAGTCAAGGTGAAAATTGATGCGCACAAGTTTACCTGATGCGGATGAAAAGTGTTATGCCACTGCGGTTCTCCATCCCCCACCCGGTCCATCAAACTACGTTTGCTTCGCTTCGTTGGCGGCCTTGGGCTTGTTTCACAACCCTCGTTTCCGGACTGATCATGGAATGAAGAGTACTTTCGCTTCTGCCTAGGTATAGATTTCTGTTGTTTCTCGGTGTCCCCAGAACTCGACAATTCGACTAGCGGCTCGTGACTTTGAACTGTGGCAGCAATCTCGAGAATGGCTGGTCCCTCAGAAACTCGGCCTGAAGAGGATCCAGAGGTAGCAGGCGCAGACGTTGAGGTGACCGACTGTAATGGGTCGGTGTTGATGGCTTGTGGGACCCAAGAAGCCTCCCATCGAACTTGGTCGAAGGTGCGGTACATCACAGAACGGAGCGCGATATCCCCCTAGAAAAAAGCAATTAGGAAGTGCCTAACGTCGTGCGAGCATGTTTTGTGACGCACTTGGTCGTTGTGAAAGATGTTATGCCACTGGGTGCTCGCGTGGTCATGTAATGCGGGTCGCCGGGTGCGTTTGCGTTGCGTTGGTGCAGGTAACAACGAAGAGCATTGGGCATCTGCCACATCATCTTGACCACATTTTGCGCGCCGCCTGTGTGTTCTCGGATATCGTGGCATAAGAGTGTAAGTAGAACACAGGAGAAAGAAGTGGCATTGTGAGGGCGCATGTGAGTGTACATGCACGCCTGAGGGAGACAGTGGCTTGATGCCCGATCTGATTAGATAATAATATTGTTCGCACATCGTCCTCGGTATGTTCCGTACCTTCCCCTCCAGCCACTCATCCTCTACATATAAATGAGAATGTTGTCTCTTTATGTTTTCGTATCTCCCTTTCGTACGACCATATCCTACTTTTCCTCAACATGTCCCCAAAGAACCGAAGCGCACAGACTGGAGCCCGTACTAACATGTCCCGAGAAGATGTTCGAAAGGCATGCCACTCTGCCGCTGAGAGATGTTTGCAGCTGCTGATCCTTCCCAGCTACTTTCTCAGTCCTACGCTCGCTCTGTGGAAACGCAGGTAAAGTTTGTTCGAGAGTTGATGTTGTCCTAAGCAAACTGATCCGTCTCGAAACAGAGTACAGCTGAGACGCTTTCTGCAAGTAGCATGAGCGGCAGCGATGCCAGCTTCTCCGATGTGTGTCCTACAAAGTCATGCATTTGTTCCATCTGATCAACCTTTCAGGACGTCTCAAACGGTGACGACGTCAAGTCAGCAGGTTTAGACGCTGGCCACTCCTCAGTCGAATCCATTCCGTCAGACTTAGAAGTTCAAAGCGTGCCCTTCCCAATAGATACAGACGACAAAGATTTCAATCTCTTCATCGAACAATTGAGATTGAATCGCAAGGTTTTCGTTGCCCACGATGAAGTACTGAATCATATTTTCCAAGTCGTTCGTCCTGACTGCATGCTCCAAATGTGGTTTCATCTGATGAATATCGTTAGCTTGACTCTCAATCTGACAGGACCCGGGAGCTCATTCTTCAAAAGAATGACATGCTCAGCCGTGAAGTCGTGGCTCTTCGTGACAGGGTTACCGAGGTAGGCGCCGCGCGAACGTTACCACATGAAACCTGGTCCCTCACACACTGTATTAGGTCCAAAGGGAATTTGCCAAGGCGACTGAAAAGCTCGCCGCATTAACAGCAAGCTTGGAGGGTGTTCTAAATGGGATAAATTAGGTTGGGCGATAACCTGAGTTTCATTTGCTAGATTTGTGTTGCTTGACTTAACTTGTAAAGCCTTGAACTGATAACCCCCGTTGAATTCGGAGTGCTCACCATGATTCTTCCTATTTGGGTTCCTCTTGTACCTCACATACATCTCAATGCTTGCTCGCGATCCTTAACGAACGCCTGTGTTCGCCCTCGTGTGCCCCCTCGTCCTGGTTGATTGACGTTCGCGGGGGAAGATGGCCTGCTAAAAAAGAACGTTAGGGAGAACGACCGCACCACCCACATTATGAGCGTGCAGAGATCCGCAAACATACTCAAGGATGAAAGGACCTGTACGCCTGTGCATGATGCAAACATTGCACGTCGGAGCATGTAAGCGGATGTGACAAGAAGAGTGAGTACGTACTTAGCACAAGCTCTCGATACACAAAAACGCAAAGGACCGACCAAACAGACAGAAAAAAGGAAGAGAATGAAAACTCAGTCTGTTCTACGACGACTGAGCCCCGCTTTCGTTCGCCCTTCGTTCGTGACGGCAGCCTCACCCCCTTCAGACCACCACGCAGCGCCCCTTGCCGAGCCGGTTGAAGGGGAATCACCGGGTGCTGCCCGCTCTGGGACAACGCCCAAGGAGCACCCAGAGGAGCTAGCAAAAGCAGGGCCTCAGGCAGAAGGTGAGCCCCCCTTCCCTCTTCACCCCGCCGAGCATCTGAAGGAGGCGCCTTCTAGTTCAAAAATCCTCCTGCGGACAACCCTTAGCATGGACGGTCCTCATTCCTCAATGAACACTTCACCCATACGAGACCTAGCGCTCACCGTCATCGGCGTGTCTTGCTTTATCTTTGGTCTCGCAAAGCCTTTTCTCATCCCCGCTCGACGCCATGTGAGAGCTCGGCTGTTGTAACCTTCGCCCCACTCGCGGAGCCTGATACGGAGGGCGATGGGGGCACAGGCTTGTAGGGGAGGGGTGTTTTTCTGCAGGAGAGCGGGTTCGACAGCCACACCGCACCGCACAATCGGCTGAAGACTGGGCACCTCGCAGAGGCTGAGGTTCATCGCAACGCTGCGTCCTCACAGAATTGATCAACACATTAAAGACGACTGATCCCAGTGCCGTCCGACTCGCCGCACTTACCCGGATACATGTGTTCACAACCAAAGGAGCACAGAGGGGGGGGGGGGTAATTAGGGTGCTGCTCAACAAGCGATTGCAACAAGGGAGTAGACTACGTTACGAAAACACGAAAACAATATGAAAGCGGCAGGAGGACGGAGCATGGCCACAAAAAACAAAAAACCTTGACAACAGTTGTTGGTCAGCTTGACCGGAAAGTTTGCTTCCGCACGACGAAACCTCGTATTCGTCGACAAAGCTCACCAGCACCAGTTGAGATGGTAGAATCAGTATCGGAAGATGAGGAGGAATGATGGAATGATCTCTGCTCCAATGAATCTCGCCAAACTCTCCAATCCGGATGTTCACCAGGAGGTTCGGCCCAACCGAACTGGGTAATGAGCAAGCTTCGTGTGCCGATGTGGTCCATCATGTCGCTGCAAACATCCCATTGAGTCAATTAGCTCCTTCCTGAGACACTGAATAATAGTAACTCACTTCTCCCAGTTTTTCCAGTCGACCTCGAAACCTTCACGATTTGAGGATGGAAAGCTTTGAGCGCGTGCGGAATCTGGGCGTGACGTGCGTGTCACCATGCGCGTCCCTTCCCTGAAAAGGTGTTGATATTCGAGCCAGATCGCTTCTTTGCACGATATCACGGTCTGCACCGTCTTTGCAAGATGCATCGAGGTCCATATCGGCTTGCTCACGCAACAATGCTTCGAGGAGTCACCACTCAAGCTTGTGGAGAGCGAGTTGTCGGGGAGGAGTATTTCGATTGCGGGGTGCGATGCAATGTCTACAAACAATGAGGAAAGATAGAAGGGGAGAACAGAGAGTGGACTTTGAGAGATGAAGCGGCTAGAAAGCATCGCATCCCAAGCTGCCTTCAAACGAGTATGATCAACAGGGTGAGGTCCACATTGATGTTCAGGGCATGTGGGCAGCGGTGGGGGTACGCAATGGGCAGATAAGTGAGCAATGGGTGACTGGGCGCTGAAGTCAAAGTGGGGAAGACTTGGAGCTCTGGAACGCTCAGACTTGGTATCAGCAATGCTTGGTGAACGCTTGAGGATCCTGTTGAGGTCAGTCCATGGGTCTGGTCTCAGCGTCACTGAGCTTTTACTAGAGCTCAGAAATGGCAAAGGGGCCGGAGGCGGTCTTTGAGACAGACAAAATTGACGCTTTGGCGGAGGTATGCTAGGAAAAATCAAGTCTTCTTCAATAATCTTTGGCATATGCGTGAGTCTCTCCGAAAGTGGGGGCAGGCTGAGGATGGTGACACACTTCCAAAACTGCGCCATCCTTCATGACGCGGTTAATCTCCTAGAATAGGATATGTTGGTCCTGGTGAGTACTCATCCTGTATGTGACCACGTAAGCGACTACGTACCTCTAAAACAGACTGCCACTTTTGTGTGGACATCAGGTACTGGGACAGGTGGTGACGTGGTAGGACGTACATAGTCCTCTGGGACGCCCAAACCGATGCCAACTACCCTCACCAAGTCGAAGTGATTGGGTGGGAATGGTAGTTGTTCAAGTCTTCGGAGCAGAAGATGAGATATCGCAAGACCCGAGCGAGCGAGCAGCTCACAAGTTACCATGCACCCACTGCACACGCCGGGACAGTTCGTGGTAATGCTCAGAAGAACTCAGTTGCGGCTGAATGTCTTCCTTGTCAAAGCCAAACACGGTCGAGTTCTGGTCGATAGTGATACATCAGGAACATCTAGCAAACGGCGTCAATACGCGCTCACAACTCACCGGCCATTTCTTCGCAGCCTCGATCACCCAGAAGCCCCCACCACATCCGAGATCGAGAACAACAAGCGGAGGCGTTTCGAATTGGTGCATTGTCAAACTCCTGCTGCAACGAATCAGGAACATCTGATCCCAATTGTCGCTACCGAGTTGATAAGTCAAGGGAGGTAAGATTGAATGGAGACGCTCGTACTGATTTAGATTTGCACGAGTGTATTGAACGGGATAAGGCACCTGACCCCGTCGCCTATGAGAGGTTCGTGTGCTTAACAACTCTCCCTGGACATCCTTGTCTACTAAAGAATGGGCCATATAGACCGGAGTAGAGCAGGAGAGGAAAAGAGAGGAAAAAGGAGTGTCAAGGAGGAGAGAAGGAATTATAGAGGAAGAGGGGAGGGTTGAGGGTCGCAATAACTCGAAGGCACCATAATTGATATATTATCATCTTCAGATCGACGCGATACCCAAAAAGAACGTTCCAAAAAATTTACCGTCGGTTCGAAATGTTCGCGACAACGCACGGTGATACCTCACCGTCCGGAAATCAAGAAGCAGTGATAGGTACGAGAAGTACTGAAAACTTTGGAGGGAAGCTGACGGTGGTTGGTGGCGTATGGACACAACACGAGTTCAAAGCAAATACTAAATTACCACCACAAGTTCGTAGCATATGACAACCTTCTCATACATCTTGTTGTTGTAGTCCCTGTTGCAATACCATTGCATTTCATCCCCCTTGCTTCACCGCACCAAAAAGCACCAAACCCAAAGAAACGACAAGGCAAAGGATCGACAACAGCATCTGACCGGGTGATGGTTCGATCAGTGTTTCCGTTACGCGTACTCAGGGACTGACCTTCAAAAATCCCACTTCGAGGCGGCGGTTTCGTGCATTGGCAACCTCTAACGGAGGGTTAGTAGTGGGGTGAAGAGCTTTTGACTGCACATACGAGGGACCTGCGCAACCCAGACTCGAACCGAGTATTGGCTTGCGTTATTGGGCTTTGATTGATGGAAAGAAGCGCTGGCGATGTAAAATCGATCACGGTGCAGGTTGTATGAATCCTGTGATTTGATTAACCTTTGCTTGCAACTGAGACGAGCACCACCTACCGCCATAGCAGATACTACGGATCGTCCCTGCTCGTTGACTATATTGGACTCAGTTACCAGACGGAAGAAATATCAACATGATGCGACCCACTCTGCGAACTTAGCTTTTGGATCCGTTTTCCTGTCTTTCCATCCCATAGATAAGTGGACCCGTCTTGGCTTCCACTGGCAAAGGCGTGGCCTTGGTGGACGTATAAGACTGGGGGACGCAGACTTCCATCTAAGGCACAATCAATTGTGAGAGATGGGGCATTATTTTCGAAGTTGGAGATGTCGTATATGTCAAACCCCGTTGACATATTAGCCACGACAAGGAAAGGCTTATTTGGTGAGAGGCTGGTCCTACCACTGACGCAGACGGTTACATCAGCACCACGAACGCCTTGTGTGGGCTGTTCACTCACATGGGGGCGTCAAGGGGGAGATGCTTCAGCACTTCAAGCGTCGTTGTATCCCATAACCTAGAGTGCATAAAAATGGCAGGGAGACCAATAAGGCACGACTGTGACTTACACAACGCCATGGTTCAGGTAGGAAACGAGGAGTGCTTGACTTGAGATGGAGGGAGCCCAGTGAATGGAGGTGACATAAACATCGGCTCCTCTTCTTAGCCCAGCTGCATTGGGTGGGGCGCTGAGCCTCGTCTTTCGCTGGAGGCGGCTTCCTACAATGTCCCAAATTCGGACTTCGTGGCTCGCCCCAGTGGCAACCGCAGAGGATGCAATCGATATCTGCTCGATGGGGAGCTGATGGGCTCGTATCGCGGTGGCGGTAAGTGTGGTCTAGTAGGGGGTAAGGACTAGAAGCCTTCCAATTGTCATTTACTCACCTCGCTGACCTCAAGCAGTATTGCCACACCGTCTAGTCTTCCGGCAAGCAAAACCGTTTCGTTAATCCACGATAAAGATACAAACCCGAAATGACACGAAACAACGAAAAGAGGATTCCCTGTGGCAGTTAACCAGGTGACGAGGGATCCGTCCATACTCCCACTTGCAAGGTATTTGCCCTTGGGGCTGAAGGAGAGGGCTGAGATGGTCCCGGTGTGATAACCTTCGAAACCAGGTTTTGATATATAGCGAAGAGACATGTGTGGAAGCAATGGGGGAGGATAGAACCTTTCCTTTCAAAGAAGTGTTCGTCGAGGTGTGGCATTGTATAGGTTCTGCATACGAGGACAAAGGACTGCAGGGTAAGGAGTGTGTACACGTGCCAAGCCTATTGGGACAATAATCTGCTGGAGAGTCGGAATATATATACGCTAGCTAACTAGGAAGTACGCGTGAAGCGCGCATTCGATAAGCCTTCTCCCAGGTCGAGGCTGCCACAAGGGAGGGAACACCTTTATCATTGATCACTAAACGCCTCTGCTCTGGAAAGTGCTGCCCCCAGCTCAATGCCTTCCAGTGCGCAACCTCGTCAGCGTCTCCACCCCACATCCAGACCTGGTAAAGATTGCGCGATAAAACAAGGTGAACGAACAAGTCCCCAGCTTCCAGATCAAGCAGAGCTTCTGGGTTGGGGGGAAGGTCAAGCGGCACGGCAGAGCTGGATTCAAACCACCCGTATTTCGTGGTTGTATCACGTATCTTGTGGGTGTGTCGAGTCAGCTAACGGGAGCGTTAATGAAGGCTCCGATGAGGTGAAAAAGCAAGACAGACATGTTTCGACTCCTCCATGTTGCCCACAGGTCGTTTGTCGAAAGCGTCGTCCTGTGGCGCCGTATAGTCCGTGTCAGATTTCGTCACAAACCTAGAGTAAAATAAGATTTAATAGAATGGATAAGACGTGGACGCACTCGCTTGGCAGCGCCGTTTGAGAGGCGCTGCCTAAAATTGGTTCGGAGGCATGACTCAAGCTGACTGGCAGGAGACGAGTGGGTATAGCAGCGCCGACATCGCCGTCCTTGGGCGACGGTAGTTGCAGATGTGTCACTCCGGGATACTTCAAAGGCGTGCTTATCGAGAAAAGATACTCCGAGTCCATCGATATATGATAGAGACTGGGGCTGTGGTGAGTAAGACTGCGAACAAGAGTAGCAACAGCGACAAACATCATATGCGGAGGTATATAACCGCAAAGTGGCATTCAATTTGAATATTTGTAAGGTGAGAATAGAGATCAACGAATCGGACAATGGATCACATAGCAAGAGAAGATTAAGAGTACATAAAGCTGATAGAAAGAAATAAGGAACAATTTGAAATTTCCAGCCTTTTAGACGAAGAATTATAGTCAGATTCCAAGTGTGGCATTACCCGTCAAACTTCGTTTGGAAAACGACGGCTCCTTCGCTAGAAAATGTTTCTGAGACACAATCTTGGCCAAGCAAAGCCTGTTAACCCCAGCTTTCATCGTCGCGATTTGTATCTCGATCATGTCCGGACTGGGGTCGTTCGAAGTGGCTGCTCTGGACTGCAAGTCCACAATTGTGGAATGTACAAAACGAAGAGCTTCATGAGCAGTGACGGTGTGAATGTGGGCCTGAGTTCGGTACTGAATAAGGTTATCGATAAGAGCCAGGTCGGCATCGCACAATCGGAGGGTACGACGGTGGCCACCGAGTTTTGCCCAGAGGTTGGACGCCAGTTCCTTTCGATTAAAGCTGGAAACGTAACCTTCCCGCATGATGATCTCGTGCACAGATATCAAGTGATATTCGAGGGTTTTGAGCTTCCCAAGAAGAATTTCGGTTCGCGACGTTACGGCTTCAAAGGAGGCGATGGCAGCAGACATCGCAGAGGTGAAAATTTGGGAAGGGATGGGTTGAATTTGGCTAGTGGATGACCATGGAAGAAGCGCGAGTTGATCGCTACAGGCCAATTCAATGATATTCAAGCAGTAGTCTTGAACGGCGGTAATTCTTCAAAAAGATTAGTCCAAATTGCATTACTTTAATCGAAGCATGGCTCACAAATCAAGAGTCCCATCAATTTGTGCTCCGACATGAGCCAGGCCATCCTCTATCTCCTTGGCAGTCTGAACAACTTGAAAAAGAAGCGAGGAAAGAACTTCCTTTGATTCCATGTTGCTGATGCCAACGAGGACTGACAGATCGATAACAGCCATCTCTGACTTTCTGATCTCCAACGCAAGGCGAGAAGACAGTATGAGGTCATCCTGAAGTCGCTCAAAGGTTTGCGCCTGTATCCCAAGGAGAGAGCTGTAGTCCAAATCGTGAGGAAGTGGGGAATTGAGTGGAGTGGCACGACGGTTTTGGCAAAGGGGGAGAAGCGAAGGGCCTGGTACGTGGCAAAGCAGAACCGTGACATGGTCCAGTGCGCCCATTAAAAGGGCAAGGAGCCCAACAGCGACCCAGGTGGAGAGGAGTCGCAGTATGTAGCGAAGTGGCAAAAGCAACTAGCTCAATGTGTCAATAATGCAAATCATCAAACACAAATGCCGACATACCATAATTTCGAGTGAATATTCGGGATATGGGGTTTTGGTTCTTAGAAAGGACGGTTCAAGGTGGATTAGTGATGATGGTGTTGAAACTGAGAGGGTTGCAACGGTTCACTGCCATTTAAAGAGTTCGCAAACAAAGAACAGTCGGCGTTCCAAAACAGGGCGAGGGGATCAGCATTGAATGCTTTTCGTCTGCTATAGCGGACGACTTCATCGCCAGTCTGAGATACCTCACGTAAGGCAAATGCTTGCCAATGAGGAGTGGGCGTACCAGGGGCGAGGGTGGTGAGACGGAGCGGGCAGCTCCGACGCGTTTCATTTCCGTATGTGTCCTGGCTGTCCATGAAAAATAGAGGGCGAGAGAGAGATTGGTATGCCTTGTGTGAGATGGGTCGTCGAGGAGCGCTGAGCACGGGGCGTTCAACAGGTCGTTGAGTGTTGCAACGTTGAAAGCTGAAGCAGAAATCGTTTCATTCCATGTTACGTCATCAGAACAAAGTCGGAGTCCATAAACCTCTGCAACCGATGTGCATAGGAATAGCATATCGGCGGATGTGGAGGTATATGAGGGTGCGAGTACATTATGTGGATTCAAGAGTGAGTAAATCCGAGTGACCCAAATACTTGATTGCAACAACGCACTGTCGGTAGATGAAAACGATTTGTGGCTGGGGCTCTCTGTGTGACCCTGCTTTCCTCCCACCAAAGATTTAATTACTGTGGGATGACCAAGGTCGCGTACCCACTTGTCAGCCTGCGTCAGCGAAGGGGCGAACGCGGCGGGAAGTCAGAAGCTAGCTTGATGGTGTGCGCGGCGCGGCAGTCTGGAATGAGTTCGCCTGGCATGGAGGTACATCGACACCAACACGGTGGCAGGGTAGAAATGAGGTCACAACTTGGTAGGGTGTTCAAAAAAGTGCTTGAGAGGTTTGAAGAGCGAGATTTAGCCACTGTGAAGGTGGAAGACAACGAGGGGTGCGATAGATTCGCAAGCCGATATGAATACTCATTGTTGCATCTCGGACACCGTTGGCGCGGGAATGCGAAGCAGATGAGAGAGATATATTGAAGGGCGTTGCGAATTACAAAGATAGAGAGATATTATTACACGTTCAAGCATATTGCCCTTATGACTTAGTCGTCCATCACAACGTTGATCATCCGCGATACTTCTTTGCCAGTATCGTGATGTGCTTGATAACCTCGTCTAAGTCTGCACCAACCTGTTTGAACGAGATAACATGAATGGATGTCGGAAGGACTTCTTGAATCGTTAACTTACATTCCCCTTCAAGTTTCGAAATGCCCTGTTCTCCGTCGCAAGCCTTGCATTTTCACCATGGAATACGTTGCGCTCCTGAAGCAGCTGGTTTCGTTCTTGAAGCAACCTGTTTCACTCTTGGTTCAACTTGTTTCGCTCGGAAACAAGGTTGTTGAAATCCTGCTTGCTCACAACCGTGCTGCCATCACTCGGGAGGCCCTGAAAGGCAGTAAGTATCACGATGTCAGGAGACAGTAGCTCACTAACCGGAAAGACTGCAGACATCTGACTAATAAGTTAGAGTGAGTCGCCAGCGAGTCAAGAGGATTCCTCACCTGATCAAAGAGCAGCCTCAATCTGATCGTTTGTTGGACAAAGAGCTCCCTGTCATTTTTGAGTTCCTCGATCAGACGGTCATCTTGCCGACCGTCGGGGGTGTCCTGCAGCAGAAGATTTAACAACGAAGTGATGTCCATTTGATCGAGTCTTACCTCGTTCATGGGAGTCCCAGCACTCGAGTGACTTTCCTCAGTGCTCGAACAACTTAAGGGCATGGCCTTCGACGCGGTCAGTCACGGTCACGGGGGCTCGTTGGATGAAGAATACTCACGTCGCTGTCTCCGGAGCGTTCTTCGACGGCGTCCGTTTCAGAGTTTGCCGCCGTAACGTATTGCTACATGAGACTGACCATCAGACATGTTGCAATAGCAAAACAAGATAGCGTACGGTGTTTGATTCGGAGATGGGAGAGACCTGGCGTAGGCGTTTTTCTGCCACCCGTGGCGATGCAGGCTGGGATCCTGGATACGGACGTTTGTGGGACGCATTCATGACTTCGGGGCCGGAAGAAGAAGATTGAGTGGAGAAGCGGCTTCGGCTGTTGCGAGATGCAGAGGACATTTTGGGAGCGAAGAGGGGATGGGTGAGGAGTATCCATGGCGAGGACCTTGCGACTCTATATAACCTTGGATACAAAGACGATTGACTGATGTTCTTGAAGACCAAAACGATTGACTGATTTGCTCGTGACGCGACTCATGGCCAACACGAGTCTCACAAATGAGAGCCTACAGCCACTCAACTGTCAGTAATAACAATGGAAATAGGGACCAGGTACTTCTTAGTCATCGGCATGTGATCGCGCCAACTCCGCTAGGGGTCAGCGGAGAACTGCGAAGAATGGACGAAGAGCCGCACAAAGGATTGTGCATTTCCTCACGGACCAAAGGAGTCGCTGCCTGTGCCTCTTCGGCTTTGTGACCCTCTGAACAGCTAATAAACTCGACTCTGCCGTGACCGCGGTCGTCGTTCAAGTTGTCGTGAAGATGGCGTACCTTCTCCCTCGAGCACGGAAATACCTGCTCGGCTATAGGTCTACAGGTGTGTGTGGAGGGACATACGAGATATTGACTGACCCTCGCCATCAGATCAATTTGGATCAAGGTAGGTCCGGGAACGAGGCCGTTGCTCTCCTTTTTGAGATGCAAAAACGTCTTTGTCCGTCTCTCTCTTACACCCGATTTCTCATAAGTATCGACTGACAACGCAATCTCGATGCATTTCCTCGTCTTTTTCTGCTATGTCTTCCCCTTCATTCACCTCGTTGCTGTTGAGCCTTCCCGCTCCAGCGACTCCAGTCCCCTTCAGCGCAACCTCTCCACGATCGCCAGCGTCGGAAAATAAAGCTTCAGGCCTTTATTCGAATCACCGTGACCCTGTTATTTCATTCACCACGTCGTCAACCGTACTATCCACGGCTTCCAGTGCTTTTTCAGACGGAAGTATCGATTCCAGCACGCCTTTCAGTCTCAGCATCACCACAAATAGTTCGCTCCCAAATCCCGTGAAATCGCGAAAGCTCCGCGCACACAACAGCTGGTTGGCTGCAGAGCCCGAAGCCACTCCGAGCTCTACGTCGTCCCTCGAAGATATTTTCGCCCTCTGTAGCGTTGAGGATCGTGCCACAAACGATCAAGAAACACAGCCTTTCATCCTTACAGGAGTCAAGCCGACCTTTGCACTCTTAGACCACCAAGTAATGGCGGTCAATTGGATGAAAGACCAAGAGGCAAATATTCAACAAGGCGGCATTCTTGCGGATGATATGGGGTTAGTCAATTACTGCGTCTTCTCCTGAACATTCATTTACCCAGTTTCAGACTTGGCAAAACTGTTCAAATGCTTGCTGTTGCCTTAAGCTCCAAAGCAGAATCCGTTTCCAGCAGCGTCGGAGAGAATGGAATCAAAGCTACGTTGTATGCTCTTCTCCTTGATCTCAAACCAACGCTCGGTCTGACACGTTGATAGGATTATTTGCCCTGTCGGTCTGATGTCGCAATGGGAGCAAGAAATCAAGAAGATGTCCCAAACGCCTGTCAACGTGATTAATCACCACGGGCCCAGCTGCAATTCTGGTGAGCGCCGTAAAGTGTCCATAATTCATCATCCTTAACTTTGCGATACTTAGCAGGTCGTTCGATTTTCGAGGATGCAGATTTCGTCATTACTTCATACGGCACGTTAATGTCTGACTACAAAGCCTATACAAAGAATGCATCCTCGGGCAACGCTTTATTCTCAGTCAAGTGGTTCCGGACCATTTTAGGTCAGTCTCTGACTTCTTATATTTCACTTCTTGCTGTATTTAGTGAGCTTTAGACGAGGCGCATGAAATCAAGAACCACAGGACCATAGCCGCACGGGCGTGCTTCGACATAGAATCTCAGTTCCGTTGGTGCTTGACAGGGACCCCCATGTAAGAACTACCTTCAACGCGTGTCTGCACCGACTTTGCACTGATGAGGTGTCGCCAGCCAAAACAAACTCGCCGATGTCTTTTCGCTCATCAAATTTCTTCGTGCGACGTCCCACACCGAATGGGAAGCTTTCAAGAAAGATGTGCTTGGACAAGGAATGGAGCACTTGCAGGTTAGAAACATCTCCGTTAGCGCTGTTTCATCACTGATAAATTTTGTCTTGCGCTAGAGCATCTTAAAAGGGCTCATGCTTCGCAGGACGAAGGCCCTGCTCGTCGATGGGACACCGATTCTTCAGCTCCCTCCGATCATCTCCCATAAGGTCATCTGTGAATTCTCTCCCAAGGAAGCCTGCTTCTACAGGGCGCTACAAAACCGTCTTGCCAGCGTTCTTGACAGCTTCGTCGAGCGCGAGCAAACTTATACCGACTATCAGTGTGTTTTGTCCCTTTTGGTTCGACTTCGTCAAGGTGTGTTCTCTCGTACTCGAGCTATGACCCACAAATAATCATGCGTCTTTTCACAGCGTGTTGCCATCCCTCTTTGACTGGGTCCAATGACGAAGACGAAGACGCAGATGCTACAAAAGGAGATAAAGCTGCCAACTGCGCAATTTGCTTTGCAAAGTGAGTTTATTTCATATCATCTACACGTTTGACTGAGCGTCTGTGCAGTCCGGAACCTGGATCTTTCATTCTAAAATATTGTCCTGACTGCGAAGCGCTCGTGCAGCAACACCGTATCATGCAGCAAGGCTTCAAGTCGGCAAAAATACTGAAACTCCTTGAACTCTTGCAAGAAATAGCTGACAGATCTGGAGGCATGGACAAGACCATCATTTTTTCCGAGTTCACGGAGTTTTTAAGCATCGTGGCGAGCTTCTTACACAGGAAAAATATCAGTTTTGCGGAATGTAAGTTTGGGTTTGTCGCCTTCGGATGCCTACCATTTACTTGGCGGCCTTGCAGATAATGGCGGGATGACGAAGGCAAAACGGGATGCGGGACTGCAAGCCATCGCCGCTGAAAGGACGTGTATCCTCATTTCAACAAAGGCAGGCGGTGCAGGTGCGTTCTAAACTCTAGAGATCCCCCCGTACTCAGTAGAACCAGGTCTCAACCTTACCATGTGTAACAACGTCATCCTCATGGACATACCGTGGAATCCCGCGATCGAGGTAGAGGTCACACATTTTAACTTCGATTGTATTTAATGTCGCGTAGGATCAGGCATGCGGCCACGCGCACAGGATCGGTCAGACGAAGCCCGTCAACATCTACAAGCTCACTGTGCTTGGAACCATTGAAGACCGAATTCTCCGCGTTCGTGTTTACATCGTTCCTTCCGTATTATTTACCTGAATCGTTAGCTTTACAGCTTCAAGAAAAGAAACGGTCTCTCATCGGCAAGGCACTCAGCAATGAGAAATCTGAGGTGTCTCGGCTTGGTTTGCGAGATATTATACCCTTATTCGAGTAGTGGAGGCATTGAGGGGTACCTTGGTCGCTCAATTTCGTGTACAGTTGCTACCACATTCCCTGTTGAGCCACAAGTCGTGCGCGACATCTCAATCATGAATATTGTTTCCAGTTCTGGTCACCGATCGCGCACTCAGTTACGCATGTCAACGACATGATTACGTGTCCCCGATCGTTGATTCAACCAATATGGACCTTATCCACTCTCACTTTTGTAATCAGATTCAGAACGGCGGTTCTCCTATAGCTGCGGTGATGCGTCTTATGCGTCTTTACGCTGCACAAAATATCCCCTACATAAAACACCCTGGGATCCAACCTGAGGTTAGTGAGCTGATTTGGCATCAACTCTACTCTCTTGTTCTCACTATGCTCCGTTGCTACATGTTGAACAGGCCATCCCCAAGCTGTGGTGATGTATGTGGTCAGCAACGCACATCTATCTCTCAACTTTCTCGCGAGCCATTGGTTTCTCAGAACGGCATCAATCCCACCTCAAACATGACCACGGGTCCAGTGAGTTCGTCATCGCCAGTTTGTCATAATGTAAACTTTGGCCACAGACATATCCTGCAACCATGCCCTCCTTCTTGCTACGTCAGGGACCTCTGAACCTCCACCGCTGAAAACGCTCCATACAACTTGACAGCCCTCCAGCAAGAGCGAGGATTTTGCTTATCGAAGTAGGGCAGACGTTGTGAGCGATAAGTTTCAGGTGGAATTGTGGGAGTTATCGGATGTCACGGTGCTGGGAGAGTTTTCTCGAAATGGCCGGAGATGTTAGACCTGTCAGATTCATGGGACCAAGGTGAGGGTAGGGAACCCATACATGGTGGCAAGAGCTCATGCACGTTGAAGCAGATTCGGAACCCATGCGCAACGCCGACACCTACACACGACGTAGACGAAACTGCGCACAATGGCCCCATGAACGCCAAACATGACTCCTCAGAAACGTCCACAGCATTGAATATGTTCCTCCACGAAGACTATTGCACGTAAGCGAACTCGAAGTGGGTGTACTTGTCGGTGGACATGGACATGTAAATGCACTGTGTCCGTCCATGGGAGGCGACGCGGAGGGGCAACGTGGAGGTGGGGGTGACCGAGTGGATGTGACCGGGTGGAGATGACGCAGAAGTGGCCACGGAGGTGACGTTAGAAGCGAACGCAGGTGTGCATACACGTGGAGTTGGACGATGTCCGTGAAGGCGTACGTGGATATCCGCGGAGTTGGACGACGTACGTGAAGGTGTACGTGGATATCTGGAAGTGACTTGGGTGCGGACGAGAACAGCCTACGTAGAAGCGCACGTACAGGACGATGCGCATGGCAGGTGAACGCATACCTTGGCATATGGTTGGATGAGGAAGTGGGTGCGAGGGTGGATGTGGACATGGACTCAAGGAAGTATGCAAGCGAGAGTCAAACTGGAGCTCATTCATTGACTTCACTGCGCGTGAGTGTGTACACTAATATATTCAGGTAAAATAGTATTGACTACAGTCGCGGACAATCAAAGCCCACTAATTTTTTTATGGCACAGTCAGCTTTTTAAGGCCAAAAGTAAATGTGGCGATGAGCTCTAAAGGGTGAAAGGATTACAAAAACGATTTTTTCATGAATTTCCCACGGGTTTTGGTGCATGCCAAATTTTTGGGCCTGCAAAACGACATTTTTTATTACCTAAGAGGCCGGATTTAGAACTGCCTCGATTGCGAGAAATGCCCGCT